>JAVJIF010030954.1:42500-340000 GCA_038442645.1 Agave tequilana
CCTGAACAAGCTATAAAAATCTACTAAAAATGAAAATGAATCAATATCACTGTAATATGACATATAAATATCTAACACAATGATAACATATGAACAAATAGATAGAACAAGTACTGAGTCGAATGCACAGAGTCATGAAAGCGATGGAATAAAGAAAAAACAAAAAATATCAAGAAAGGATGATCGAGCAAGAGAACTCCAGCTCCTCAAGATGCATGTGATCCTCTCCAAATACCTGATCAGTAATAAATAACTACTGATCTAGTATGCAAATCCAGAAAGTCAGAACTCCTAGTGAATGTGTAAGAATAAAGGGAAAGATGCACATGTATATAAATATAAACATGTGATAATAATATAAACTGGAATAAGAAATGGCATGAATAAGTAAATAAACAGTAATGTGGATAGCACACAGTAGAGTATGTGTCCAGTCAGGTATTTAATCTGGTGTCTATCACAATCTATATATCAGGCGGGTAGAGTTAGTCAATACTAGAGTCAGATGTCCAATCAGGTCAGGTATATCATGGGGTGTCTAACTCGCATACATGTATAAGGCAAATATAATCAGTTATAGTATGTTAGCAAACACCAATTGCCACCTGTAATAGACACATCCCATAGTGCGCCTATTACACGTGTCAATCGAAGTCCTAAGTTATTAAAATTGATCGATTAGAGACATTGTTCATGCTTTATATGGGTTCCGTACATACCCGGGACCACAGCCCAGATGCCTGGCGCTGAACCAAGCCCTACCGCTAACAGTACTCACAGTATCACTGTGGAACAATAAACAGATGGGATGTCGGTCATCCTCGGGAACCCTACAGTGGAATCGTGAGTAGGCTGCGCAACCTATATCCTAGGTCCATCTAAAATACAAACGCTGTCTCCTTCATCAATTTTTTCAATCTTAGTATAAGTTATCCATTTATATTATTATTTAATTCAGTTAGAACAGTCAGTATCCATGTTACTAGAATACTGGAACAATGCAGTGACAGTAACAGTATAGTAACAGTGACAGTGATAGTAACAGCACAGTAACAGTAATCGTATACACGGTGAACAGTAAGAAGAACAGTTAGCAGTAATAAGAACAGTGAACAGTAACAGTAGCCGTGTATATGATGAATAGAGTTGTACCGAGCGTTACAGTTAACGGTATTTCCCAGTAATTTTCAGTAACATGAATAAATACTAGTAACATGACAGGTACTAATTCTGTAATCTGCAGTCTCATTTCGAATATATATAGATCTCATCTGTCTGCACTAGGATAAATTAGTAACTGATCCGACTAACTCATAGTCACAATAACAATCGCTGTGAACATCAAAAATTAAATCCAAGTCAAATATCCGATACAGTAAACCACAAGTCCAGTAAATACTTAACCAGCTTTTTCATCATATCAGTCTACTCTGATCCTCTAAGTCACCAATAACTGAGATCCAACAATAACTATTATCAAACTCAGAATATATATTAACACCTATATCAATGAAATCACAGTCATAATAACTCAACCTCTATAACTGAATAACTGAAGTAGCTAAGAACCAATCATGAAATACTGAATATATCCCAAGATCAATAACGAATACCGAGTTCACAAATAAAGTACAGAACATCCTTAAGCAACATGGAATCTAGAAAACCTCTACGTCTGATAATCAACATTAACAAGATCATCGATACTCAAACAATATAATCAGGGGTAAGGCCGGAAATCCGCAGCTATAAATCCACCTATATCAATTCATCAGAACATTAATCAAAAAACCTCTGAAACGAATGCCAAGCTCATGTCAATCAACTCAACAACATATCCCTCCTCCACATCATCAGTGTACTCATCCTCTAAGTCACTGATATATCCAAGTCCCAACATATAAAATACATAATCATCTATATCTGACCAATCATCACAATCCAATCTGATAAGATCATCATACATTCTCACTTTCATTAAGCTCAATCACAAGATTCAGAAATCTATTGATTGGGTAGGCGTTGATTGGGTTGACCTGACTTGGTGCATGTATATACATAATTAATTATTTACTTGAATTTCTGGATCTTGAGATTGAGCTTAATGAAAGTGAGAATGTATGATGATCTTAATTAGATTGGATAGTGATGATTGGTCAGATATATATGATTATGTATTTTATATGTTGGGACTTGGATATATCAGTGACTTGGAGGATGAATACACTGAAGATGTGGAGGAGGGATAGGATGTTGAATTGATGATCGCTGGCCCCTCTCTTCCTTCCTATGGATAACCAAAAGCTGGGTGCTCCCTATTACTCATCTATAGGGCAGGGCGTATAAGACGTCGATTTGCGGCAGTCAACGGTCTGTCTTGTATAAGCGAGCAAATTGACCTCTCATTTTTCATAAGGCGGGCCAAATAGAGAATGAAATGCAGAAATTGGGGAAGGGGGTCCAGCCATGGAATTCATCGGCTTCCTTCCCGGTAAGCCTCCCGCGAATAACCAAGTAAACACCATCTCCCTAAGTGGCCAGTCTAACGCCAGGGGAGGGAACTACCAGCGCAACCAAAATCAGGCGAACCACCTGCTTCAAATTTATATTTATAAATTTTCAGACTCCATTGATTGTCTCCCAAACCTACTACTGAGTCAGCCTCGGGATCATGATCGGAAGGCATCACTTTTAGGTTGATTTACTGGCATTAAAACGCCCGTTGATTATTTCTTTTCAGGCTATGGATGATCATCAGGAGAGGCGCTTATTGATGGGTTCTCTGTTGAGATGTAGAGTCCATTGATTCATTAGACCTAAATAGTACTGCCCCATCTATGGGTTTTACTCTACCCTTATTGTATTGTTTTAGTTTCAAAGGTGTTATGTTACGTTTTGTCTTCCTTTTGTATGATATACATGTTCAGTTTTTGCTTCCGCTAGCAATCATATATGTTATATGTATCTGTGATATGATATATCTTTTGTATAACTGTCTCTTTCTGAACTGCCTGAGTTATGTTTCTAGTGCCCAAACGGACCTATGGCCAATGGGTTGGCACATGGCAAGGTTGAATGCTCTGGAATTCACCGCTAGCCGGCCGCTATTGCTTGGATTTTAGGGGCGTTCACATGGTTTAAAATCTCGGTATCAGTGTTGGTGTCGTTATCGGCCAATGACATTAATATCAGCACTATTGGCCATATCGCCAGTATGGACTATGATATCGACCGATATTATAGGGTCAATGTCGTATCAGGTATCTTAAAACCTGATATGATATTGCCAATATATATCAGAATCAGCCGATAATTTGAAACCATGCTCTGAACAAATACATATAAATGTGTGTTGGTTATGATATGCTATGCATCCTTCACATGAACAAGAACATGAACATGTATGTTAAGTTAGATATCACAGCATTCTGAACTGTTTCTTCTGTAAAATGTGATAATTGATAAAATTTATATTTCTATCAATTCATTATGAAAGTTCTGTCTTGCAAGATAACAGAGTCAACAAATTAAGTGTGAAATCCATGAATTTGCGACTTGATTCCTTCACATTTTTCTTTGGTGTGGGAAGCTCAACATATCATTGGATAAATATCTAGTACATAGTGCAAACTTCTGGCATAGCGGATAGTTATACAACTGCATGTTACTCCTATAGGCTTTATTTAGTATAGAAAGATACTCTTGATGTTTGAGCAAATAATTGTAATATGAGAGACTTATTTGTATATCTAAGGGAAAATTATAATCTCCTTTTTCTTTCCTCTAACAAATTATTTTTTGAAAAACTTCCACTGCCTCTAGGACGAAGTGTTTTGTCCACACATCACAATCTAAAATTAAATATTGATTGCATCTCAATTTTGCATTATTATTTTCACATTTGCACATTTCTCCTTGATTATTCTCTTTTAAATTTTGCTATTTAACTCTCTTTTTGATTATGGTGTGTGCTTACCTAAATGAGAAGATAAGGACTAAAGAAACTTCTATTTTATCCCCAATCCTATCTAAATTTAGATTTCAATTTAAATCAATTTAAAATCAAAAAGAGGAAAGAATATATCATCATCTTCACAATTCAAAATTAAAATTAGAAGATATATTTGTAGAAGATGAATGGGATAAAGCTACCCTAATTGGAGATAAGGAGGAGGATTTAAAATTAAATTTGGATTAGGGGATAACTTGCTTCCCAAGTTATGTAGAAATGATGATATTTTAAAATTTTGAATTCAAATGAAGACTCTGAGGATAAATCTCCAAATGGACGAACGAGATGAAGCCACGCACAAAAGCGCGTACCAGACTCCTCGCTTTTGCCACGAAAATGTCGCAAAATCGTGTTTCCGTGGCTTTCTGGTGACGTCTCGGTTGGCAGTTGGGTGTATGTGTTTGATTAGGACTCTACTTCCTATTTCCCCTATAAATAGCACACCAGAGGCAGCAACAAAGGGTATCTCAAATCTACTTTGGAGATCATAACTTAGGATTTTCTTTAGTTCTCTTTTCAAATTTCTTTTGTAATTTTAGTGTTTAGTTTAGTTCAAGTTTGTTAAGCGAAGGAGTTCTTGAAATTGACGGAGACAGCTTTAAAGGTTTTTCTATTCTTTTTATTTTACTTTCTTTTTTTTTACTTGCTTTCTCTTCTTTCTACCATGCTTTTTTTAGTTTCAATCATGCATAGCTAAGTTAGTTTATGGTTTTTTAATCTCTGCCCACCACTACTTCTAGTTTTATGTTAGATGACTGATTGAATCATGCATGCTTAATCCTAGGATTAGTAAAAATTCTCGAGGATGATGATTAATTAATCTATTTTTTAATACTTCCCAATATTTGTTTTTATTCTATGCTTAGATAGCCTTGATAGTTTAATATTGAGTCTTTGTTATTCTTCTTATTCTATGTTTGGAAAGCTTTGATAGTCTAATGTTAGGTCTTGATTAGTGATTATTTCAAATGGGATTTAATTATTATCTTATGTATCTTGATTGAATTAGAAGCAACTCTTAGGTACAACATTTATGATGCAAAGTGAAGAATATTCTAGCATAGCTCAGTAAGTTAGTGGTGGTAGATGATTATTAAGCCATGTTCCTTTAATTCTTTTCAAAAACCCTAATTTTCTGAACCAAATCATATCTTCATCTTCTTTCTACCTCTAACACTTAACATAGAATTTTTCATTATTTTTCAAAGAAGAACTATTAACCTACTTAGTGTTTAAAAAGATACTGAAAAACTTCTATCGCATTCTTCCCTATGGATTTGACCCGCATAGCCCTTACTTCCGCATATAAATTACGAAAGATAAAGACTCGACCGACATTCAGATAACATCCTTCTAATTTTGACCTCTCTATGCTTTTTGACAATCAAATTTTGGCGTCGTTGCTGGGGAGGGAATATCTTTCTTTTGTTTACTTACTGGTAATTTTTCAAAAGAGCCGAAGTTGTCACGCAAATGCGGCTTTGTGATAGGTAAGATTGACAATCTTTTGCAGAGCTGCTTCACATTGCAAAATCTATCTTCTGCAATTTTTAGTTTATTTGTTTGACTTTTCTGCACACTACTAACCATACAACAGTAATCAATTGATTTAAGTGTTTAAAAATGGATAGACTTGCATCATAAGCATTTGTCTAATTTCATTTATTTTGAATAACTGTTAAAAAGTGCTGGAGATAAGGTACGCATGCATTGCATCTAAATTAGGAAACACTTTTTGGTGATTTATAATTACTTTGAGTGTTTGTCATGCCTCGCTTCCCAAAATATGTGAAAACGGAGTCGCAACGAAAGTCGATGATGTATATACGCAAGGAGAATACCCCACGTATACACGCTAAGCCTAAAATAACCTGAACGAGCTATAAATATCTACTATCATGAATCAATATCACTGTAATACACATATAAATGTTCACACAAGATAACAATGAATACGAAAATGGAATAAAATTGACTCATATATATGTGGGGCCTGTTTGTTTCGTCGTAAAATGTCGCAAGTCGTAAGTCGTAAAATGAGAATGGAAAAAGTGAACTGTAGCAGGAAAAATATGTTGTGTTCTATGGTGTTTGGTTGATAAAGAGAAAGTGTAAATAGAAAAGTGTATTATATTTTACGGTATTTGGTTGGTAAAGTGAAAGTGTAAATGGGAAAGTATATTGTGTTTTACGGTGTTTGGTTGGTAATGTAAAAGTGTAAGCGGAAAAGTTGACCACAAAATTAACTGTAGCAGTGATTTAAATATTATAAATACTATTAAATTAAATCTACTATTGCAAATTAAATTGTATTAATAAATTTGAGATAAAATATTAATAATCTTGATATTTTATTTATCACAGTAATATTAATAAAATATTAATATAATTAGTAAAATATTATTAAATATTAACTAAATAAATAATATAAAATTTTAAGAAAATCTAAAGAACATTAATAAAATTTTAAGAATACTAATAAAACATAAATATTAAAAAATCTTAAGAAAAATAATAAGATATAGTTATAATATTATAATATTAAAAAATACTTGAAATTTTATTATAATATTAAATTTTATTGTAACATTATTGTAATATTAAGAAATATAAAATTAACAAAGTAAAATATAATTATAATTTAATAATAAATTATTATTATAATATTATTATAATGAAATATTATTACAATATTAACATAATAAAATATTAATATTATAATAAAATATATTATCATAATAATAAAGTAATTATTTATATTTAAAAATAAATAATTAAATATATAGTAATTTTATATTAAAGTATAATATTGTTATATTAATAAAATATTAACTCTAAATAAAATAATAAAATGGTATAAGTGGTAATAAAATAATAAAGTATTAAATAACAATATTAAGTAAAATATTAAATTAAAATAGTAAAAAGTTAAATATTAAAATAATATTAAAATAATAAAACTAAAGATTAAAAGTATAAAATAATTAAATAAGAAATTAAACACTATTAAATATTAAATAATATTAAATTATATATTGATTATCAAGTAACTGTTTTGAACGGCAAGTGTATTACAAGTGGGATTTACATGAGCACAAAATTAACTGTAGCAACTGTAAGTGGGAAAATGTGGGTGTAAAAGTGAGATTTATATGACCACAAATTTAACTGTAACAACTGCAAGTGGGAAAACGAGAGTTGCATTTTGCAACTTATTTTTCAGCGAAATAAACAGCGAAAAATGAAAAAGAAGTTTTACGACTTACGACTTGCGGCGAAACAAACAGGCCCGGAATCAAGGAGACTACAAAAGCATGAATAAAAAAGAAGACGAGGATACCAAAATAGGTAGATAGAAATTCTAGCTCATCACCTGATCAATAAACGAAACATCCAATATTTGGATATGCAAATCTAGGGTCGTCAGTAAGCAACCCAATGAGTGTGTAAAATAAAGAGAAGGTGCACATGCATATAATTGTGAGCATGTGATGAATAAACTATAAAAATATAACAAGTAAGAGACAATATGCATAACATCAATGAACAGTAATTAAATCAATCAGTAACAGAATTAGATGTATAACCAGGTCATGTGTACTATCGGGTATCTATAATGGCATACATGTATCAGATGTCTATCATAGCATATATCAAGTACCTGCAATCAGTCATAGTAAATTTAAATAGTTTATTATTATTATGTCAGTGAACATCAATTGTCACATGCAGTAGACGCATCCCATACTACGCTTACTACGTATGTCAATCGAGGTCCTATGTTATTGAAATTGATTGGTTGGAGATATTATTCATGCTTTAGGTGGGTTCCGTACATTCTTGGAACCATGGCCCAATCACCTGGAGCTGATCCAGGTCCTACCATTAAGTAGTCAATAATATTAACAATGGAAACAATACGTGTTGTCAGTCATCCCCGGAACCCAGCAGTGTAACCGTATCTCGGTTGCCTAATATGTATCCTAGGTCCACCTAAATTACAGACGCTGTCTACTCCATCAATTTTCTCAATCTCAATGTAAGTTATCTATTATATTATTTATTTATAACAATCAATTTTCACGTTATTTCAATTACTGGGACTATACGGTGACATTAACGATGCCAATGGTGGTAACAATAACAATGTGGATAATATCACCGTGTAAACGGAGAACAATATAACAATGCATATGTTACGGTCTGACAATATTTTCCTAGTAATTTCAATATCAAGTCATATGTTGTCTAATTGATATACAATCTCATCTAACTGTACTGCGTATAACAATAACAGATCTATCTACTCATTGTCTCAATAGTCATCATGAACATCAAGTGTCAATCCATGTCAAAGTATCTGATACGGTAAACCATTACCTCAATAAATCAATAATCAATTATCTTATTCCTGTCTATCTACTCTAGTCCTTTATATTATAAGTATATCCATCTTCTAGTCACCAATATATCAGAGTCTCACATAAACAGTCAGTTACATCTAATCATATCCTCACGATCATATAACAGTAAGATCATCGATCAAGATTATACACTCTTACCTCTATCAATCTACTCTGATCTTCAAATCATAGATATATCAATCCTCTACGTCACCGGCATATCCAAGTTTCAACATATATAACTACTCAGTTACACCTAACCAATCCTCATATCCAGTCCGATCAAGATTATTAATACACCCCACTTCAATCAAACTCAATCGCCGATCCAAAAAATCAAAGTAATAACTCAACTGTATAAAAGTATGTTCCACTGGTCCTGCCCAATCCAATCTATACTCTTCTCCAACCTCAAGTCAAACTCTACTCTGACACGGTCCCCTTACAAATCAAGTTTAAAAATCCAATTTATGAATGAAGCCACAATCCTATATGATATTTCTTCAATGTCCAATCTATCTCCCGTCTAAATCATCAAGTAAGGTAGGTCAGCTCTCTGATAAATAATTCTCATAACTTCCAAACGTTAAATCATAATCAAGAACTAATTGGACCTCAAGATTTAATCAGATCACGGTCCGAATTTTAGAACAAGGTCTGATCCAAATGTAAACCACTAACTAATGACTAATGAAACAATAATACTTCAGTAACGAATATCAATCCAAATATATTTGACATCAAAGATATGTTTGATCTACCATCACCAAGATCTACCCCTATAGTACAATAATCCATGACCAGTCCCAGTATAAAAGACACAATCTATCAATTAATTAACATCTCATCTAAGCCATCCTCAAGATCTAAAGGAGTTTCGATCAAAATAATCGCCAAACAGTTGTTGATAATCACTTTACATAAAATATGCTATCTATCCTCAAATATGAACTAAACAAGCCAATCCATAGATCAAAATAAGTAACAGTCTAAAATAAACCACAACTAGTCCTGAATCAACAGTGGCAACCAACCATCACATGAAATGACGTTGATAAGCGTTCAGATAAACAATGTAATTTAAGTGTACACTCCCTGGCATCATATGAAATGGTACGGGTGATTATACTGCTAAAATATAGCAGATGGTCACATAAAATAATAGAATAGATACATGAACACCTACTGGTAACAGTAAATAAAGAAAAGACATAAGAACATATACTCACATGAAATGATGAGATTTTGGATTCAAATCGCCGTCTGGTCTTCACTGCATGAATCGGTACGAACCTCTGAATCATCTCATAAGTCAGTCTTCGAATCGCCAGTGTATCGGGTCCACAGCGAACACGAATCCAGATCGGGTCCGGGTCTCCTGTCACCGGTTCAGACTGCACGAAAGAGTCTGCTTCACTGTACCACGCAACCAAACACACAGAGAGGGAGAGGAATTAACTCCCACACACATCACACATGCTAACATAATGCATACACACACACATATACATATACATACATACATACATATATATACATATAAATATAAATATATATATATATAATATATATATATATATATATATATATATATATATATATATATATATGTATGTATGTATGTATGTATATGTATATGTATGTATGTATATGTGTATATATATATGTATATATATATATATACATACATATACATATATATTATATATATACACACACACAAAAAAAAACTATACACATGCATACATTTATACATACATATATACATGCAACCACCCAAACACACATGCATACATTCATATATAAGCGCACACCCATTCACTCAAAACACATGCATGCACATACATATACTAATATACCTTCTCACCTATATAATATACATACACTATATGTACATACACTCTAATACATACATACACACACATGCAAATATTAACACGCACATAATTAATTCACAGCACATATTCATTCACATAACTACCTACACACATTATATATACGCTAAAATATATTCCCACACAAACACCTTCACACATGCATTTATAATACACATCATAAAGAGAGAAAAGAAATAGAAAGGAGGGGAAGGAGACTCACGGCAAGGGGGTTACGGCCATGAACGGCGGAGCACCCGGAGCTTGGCGGGTATGCCGGTGATGCTAGAGGACACGGAAGAGGAGACTCCAACGGACCTCGACGGCAAGGAGGAGGCCAGGGGGACTTCATGGCCTGGGAGAGTGCTCCGGTTGGTGTGAGTGTGGGCTTGCCGTGGAGATCAGTCAAGGGAAGGATGCTGGCCAATGGGGATTGGTACGCAAGACTGTCGGGAAGTGGAGTTTGGCCTGAGGTAACGTGCGACAGGGGTAGGCCGTGGGGGCTTGGAGATGAGGCTGTGAGGCAAGGGGGTGTCGGCCTTGTGGGTGTTGGAGGGTAGCGCGGCCAGCATGGATGGAGGTGGAGCTCGGAGGTGGTGCGGGGACTGCCACGAAGGAGGAGATGTTGTACATAGGGAGGATGGGGGCTGTTGCTTGGTTGCCAAGAGGGGAGCTTGGGCACGAGGCTGCTGAGTCATGGGGTGGAGGAGAAGATGAGAGTGGGTTGCGATAGCCAGAAGAAGGAGAAGAAGGTTGTGCGGGTATTGGCTGTAGATTAAGGAGGAGAACGATGAGGAGAAGTTGGGATAATAGGGTGATTTATTTAGCTAAGAAAATGATTTTTAGGATTATATGGTCAGGATTTGGTTATTGGGTTGGGTATAGGGTTACGATTTTGGGTATAAAGAATAGGTCATAGGATGATAAAATGAGAAGGAAAAATAAAATTGAAAGTGATATTAATATAAACATATTAGTTAATTACAATTGCATATTAATAAAAATCATAATAAGTAATGATGATAGTAATTAAACATAAATAATAATAATAACTCACATTTGAAAATAAATAATAATTTAATATAAATTACATATACATACTAAAATATTATCACTTATTATTGAAACTTATATTATTAAACTGAGGTATTACATTTTACGCACCTTATAAAAATTTCGTCCTCTAAATTTTCATAAAATAGGGAATGATAAAAATCTAGTTAAGGAAGAAGATAAAACTTCCACATCGCTTCTTTGCATCAGGGGTCCACTACACTTCCGCTGCGCGCTCTGTTCTCTGCTACCAGCTTCAATATGGAGTATCTGATTTCAAGAGACAAGATCAGAAAATAGAATCGGGAAGAAATATAAGAATCAAGATGGAATCAAGATTTTTCTAGAAGAAGAGCTGGAATCAAGAATATTGAAAGATCAAAGAGATGGATTTCAAAGGGAGGACTGTCAATTCCAAATGGACTCGAAATCATCACGTGAATAGTATATGTATATTGCAGTATAAATACAACTTGCTTTAGGTTACAGGTAAAAACTAGATCCCTTGTGAAAAGAGAAAGATCGCAAGCCAAAAACCTGGCTCTGAAACCAAGAAAACCTTATCACAACCTGCTTCCCAAATTACATGAAAACGGAGTTACGACGAGAGTCGGCGACGTATGTACGCGAGGAGAATAACTCACGTATACACGCTAAACCTAAAGTAACCTGAACGAGCTATAGTTATCTACTATCATGAATCAGCATCACTGTCATACACATATAAATGTCCATACAAGATAATAATGAATACGAAAATGGAATAAAAATGAGTACTATATATATATGAAATCTAGGAGACTATAGAAGCATGAATAAAAAGGAAGATGAGGATACCAAAATAGGTAGAGAGAAACTCCAGCTCCTCGCAATATGTCTGGCCTCATCGATCACTTGATCAATAAAAGAAACATCCAATATCTAGACGTGTAAATCCAGGGTCATTAGAAAGTGACCCAATGAGTGTGTAAAATAAAGGGCAAGGTGCACATGCATATAACTGTGAGCATATGATGAATAAACTATAAAAATGTAACAGATAAGAGACAGTATGCATAACGTCAATGAACAGTAATAAAATCAATCAGTCACAAAATTAGATGTATAACCAGGTCCTACGTACTATTGGTATTGATTAGTCACATATATTGCATATTCATTGTCACCTTATCATACTTTTTAGCTAATAAATCCTATTAATAAGTCTCCTTTTTCTTTGTTAAATGTAGGCCCAAGTGCTAAAAGAAAGAAAAGAGAACCAAGCCCAATCAAATTTTGGCGCCGTTGCCGGGGAGGGTAACGGTTTTTATTGAATTTTTAGAACTAAACGAATTTGTCTTCTCTGTTGCAGGTAGATTAAGGAAACAGGAAAAGAAGAATTGCAGTAACATATAAGTGGTACTGGCCCTCTGCCCTAGAAAGCAGAGACCAAGTACCCTCTAATTTGCCGCGTAATCGCGGCTTTGGCCGCGGAACCGCGGCAAAGAAGAGTTGACTATTGACTGGTTTTGTGCAGGGCTGCTTGCTTTGCAAAAATATAGCTTGCTGCAAACTTTAATTCTTGTATGTCATCACCAAGAGCCTGCTAATAAACCAACAGTAAAAGATTGGTTGAAAAGTTTAAAAAAATTGATTAGACGTTTGCATTTTAGGCACGTGTCTTTTCAATTCATTTACTTTACTGTTGAAGAGTGCTGGAGCAAAGGTACGTGCGCATAGCATCTAGTATAAGAATATTTTTCAATTGTTTACATTGCTTGAGTGTTGCCTTTCTTGTACACTGCACTAATATGATATAAGGGCTTGTCCTATAAACAAGATAAGGTGGGGAAGTAATTACCCTCCCTTAGCCCACAAACAATCTCCTCACTCACTAACCCAAGCCTAACTAAAAATGAGTAGACGCTGGCCCTAGGGACATCTCGGACTCAATTAGGAGATTATCCTAAGGGGGAAAGGTGTTGGAATTTGACTCCTACCAAATCAGTGTCTAGGAAGGGGATTAAAGGCCGAAAACCGAAGATTGGTGGTTATTTAATTAAGGAACATCTTTGACGGATAATCTCCCACCAATCTTGCCCTGACCTGGCTGAATAGCTTGTGGTCAAAGTCTGCATTATACCTCCCGTAGACAGTCTAACCAGTTAGGAGTCGTCTAGGTCATAGGTCTACCCTAACTTAGTTTAGAATTTTTTTTCTTTTTATTTATTTGCTTATTTGTTTGTTTTCTTTGTTTGTATTCTATTATGTGATATGGCTTATAATAACAATTTTTCTAATTTCAATAGTAATCCATATTACACACCGACCTCTTTTTCGGATATTACCAACCCGGCATATCATAACTTTAACCAATCTAGTGTGCCGGATTGGTCTTATCCAAATCAATATAACCCATGCCCCCCATCTTATGACCATAATTTTCAGAATAATTTCAACTCTTCACAGAGTCAATGGGGATTCACCTCCCCCGAGTCTAATTTTCAACCAACTTGTCCTACTTATCCACCTTGTCCACAATATTTTCAAGATTCATACTTAGTTCCACTAGTCCAAAATAGAAAACCATCAATTTTGAAAATGAGTATCCCTGAGTCTAAACAACAATCACAAAATCTGATGGACTCACAATTTCACCACCAATTCCAAAACAACACTTCATCTTTTCAAGACCAATCGCAACAAAATGATGAACCAATCAACTATGAAAAGATGCTTGAAACCATGACTCAAGCTCAAAACGCTCATAATCGTGACATAGATATGATGGTCCAATCTCTACGTTCTCATTGTTTGACCAGTTCTGATGTCACTAATCATTCTGTTAGAGCCGAAGAGTCATGTTATTTTGGAAATCAATGTTCCATTTCAGAACAGTCATTTGAACTTGCCCAAACTCTAAATTCTGAAAATGATATTGATAGTTTGGCAAGTTATTCCTTTCCTGAAATAGAACTTGAGAATGAATATGATCCTGAACTCAACTTAGTGATTCAATTCTACTTCCTGATTCAATAATGACTCCAGTGTCTTCACCTGATTTCAATCTTTTTCCCGAGCCAACATTGGATCCTGTGCCAATTCATCATGAAATTGAATCACCCATCTTTGATGATCATATTGAACTTGACTAATTTTATACTTTTGAAAGTCCTATTGACAAATTGGCAAGTTCTCATGTTTATGACATTGAACTCAATGAGAAATGTGACCTAGATTCTCAAATCTGTGATCCAGTTCAAATTCCCGAATCAATATTGACTCCTGTTTTGTTACCTGACTTGAGTAATATTTTAGAGTCAGTTTTGATTCCCACACCTATGATTTTTGAACTTCAATCACCAATATTAAGTCACATTCCATTGTTGGAAAATAAATGTGGACTTGAGCTTCAACTTCTTGACTTGGACCCACTTTCTGAGCCAATCTCGACTCCTGAACCTTTACTTGACTTAAGTCACTTTCCTGAGTTGGTATTAGTTCCAGTACTTCCTGAGTCCAAGTCAATCATTCTATCTTCTCACACTCCATTTTGGGACAAGGCGGTTGACAAATTTGACTCCGAAATTAATTATGGAATTTGGAAATTAGATGGGGTTAAATTTTTAATAAAAATCCTTTATGGATACATCATTTTAATGGGTTATATTAGAGAGATTTCTGGTGGGTTTCCCCGAACTCCACGAAAAGTCAATTGGGCCGCATTTCGTGGACCAATCAGACCACCACCGGAACCACCACCTTAAGGTATCATTTCCTTCCCTTTCTTCTTTTTCATGCGTCTATGCATTAATTCATACATTGAGGACAATGCATGAGATAGGTGTGGGGGAGGGTTCTAACATAACATAGGTTTTTCTTTTTTATTAAAAAAAATTAACATTTTCTTTACTTTTAAAAACTTTTTGAAAATAGAAACAATATTTTGATGTATTTTTTGTAAGAAATTAAGTCAATTTTAAGGAATACGAAAATCAAAATTAGGATTTCTTAAATTTGGTCAAAATAAGATTATTTGTTTGATTTTTAGGGTTAGGAAGATAATTTGTCAAAGTAATTTAGTCTTGATCTTTACCTTAATGAAATATGCATACTTCATACACTTACACACTTAGGGTTCAAAAACAAAGATTCTTATGCCTTATATATATATAGAAAAAAATAAAAAAATTAAAAAGAAGAGAAAAAAATAATATCTATGAAAGATGAACAAATCTAATTATTGATTAGCTAGGTACTTGGCCTAAGCAAGCCTTAGTATTTATGCGAAAGATGATTAGATAAGTTTGAGAAAAAATATATATAAAAATCCTCTGATTAAGCTGGGTATTTGTGCCTAATAAAGCATAAGTATTCACGCCTAAAAGGGGTTCAAATAATAAAATCCTTAGTCTTGTGGCCTTGTTTGCTCGAGTCCTTAAGTCCTTGGGGTGTTTTCTCACTCGGTGCCCTAAGACCGTTTGGTTTGGGAGTCATCGATTAAAGGCTCGTTATATGGGCAGATTAGAAAGCCTAATAGAACTAAGGAATAATACCACAAAAAAATATATATAAATAAATAAGGCATAAGAGTTAGAGTTAAAGAACCCTTAGTCAAAATTTTTACGATCATAAGGTGCATATGACTTAGGGTAAAGTAATAGACTAAATGAGAAGTACAATTTGACTCCTTACTTTGATTGATAACAATTTTTTGAATAGAGACTAAGTTTAAGAATGAAAAATTCAGTTTTCCTATAACTTATAGATTACTTAAGTCTTACAATTATATTTCAAATATTTTTCTTTTTCAAAATGCTTTTCGAAAATACTAACTCTTTGTTTCTCTTTCTTTATGGATTTTGTGGGTGTAATCCACTGAAAACCCTCACGAGACAAAACTCATCCTCTAGGGGAAACCTAGAGGTTTAACGGCTTGTTGCACATGCTCAGTGCAATCGCGTGACCTGCGAAAGTGGTCTAATAATCCTTAGTATAGTTTAGTTGTTTTGCTCGAGGGCGAGCAAAAGATAAGTGTGGGGGTGTGATTAGTCACATATATTACATATACATTGTCACCTTACCATACTTTTTAGCTAATAAATCCTATTAATAAGTCTCCTTTTTCTTTGTTAAATGTAGGCCCAAGTGCTAAAAGAAAGAAAAGAGAAACAAGCCCAAAAGCCCACCAAATTCTGATTAATTCAGAATAAATTCGAAATGAAGAAATCAGGGCAAAAATCTTGGCATATCAAGAGGTTGAGAAGAATCCTCCCTGAATCAAGCGATTGAAGCCACACAATCAAAGGTTGTTTTGTCAACTTTTGAACCAGAAACAAGAAAATCTGAAGAAGATACGGGAAATACATCAGACCAGGAGATCCCACCATTTGGGTGTGGCCAGGAAATACATCAGACCAGGAGATCCCACCATTTGGGTGTGGCCACCTGGCCACACCAGGGCCGCAGAAACGCGGCCCTAACCGCGTTTCCGCGGTTCTTTAGGCTTTGATGGGGGAGCGTTTGCTCCCCCAATCTTCCCGGGATTCCCCCTTTTGGTTTTTCCCTATAAATACTAGTTTCAGCAGAGAAAAATGGAGGACCAGGCAGAGATAGGATTTAGTCCAGTTTTCCATTTTTTAGTGTAGGTTTTTGTTTTTATTTTCATGTAATTTTTAGTTTTCATTTATGCAATTCAGAGGAGATCAGACTTTCATAGGAGAACGAGAACGAAGCTTGTGCTGAGAGTGACACCGGTGTAAGGTTTTTTTCTTTTCTTTTATTGTTATGAGATCAAATCTGTGTTTTCCTTTTGTATGTACTTCGTTTTAGTGTTCTTCTTCTTCTTCTTCTTCTTTTCTACTTCACTCATTCTTGTACTAATTGCTCTCCAAGTGAGTCTAAAACCATCGAAAGAGCCTTGCCTTTGCGAGTGCCACCGATAGCTCATGACGATGGATTTGAGTCTCTCTGTATCATTTCATGCTTGTTTTGTCTTGATGATGTAATGTGGAAGAGACAATAATTAACTCTTATGGGCTATGCGCTGATTGCCTCCACTTCAAGGTAACATCATCGCCAAAGATTCAAGGTAAGCTTTTGGTCAAAAGGAGGTAAGTAATTATTTTTAGTTTTTCTTTCTTTTCTTGTAACTTTTAGTTTAGATCACCAACACCACATCTTCCAAATCTTTTTCACTCTTTTTCAATTTATTTGTACATAGTCAATTTCCATTTTTCTCCACCTTCTCATTCTACCACTTTCTTCCACACTTAACTTTAACCTAACTCTTTTTTCATTTTCATTTCTTAAAACAAAGAAGAACCTTCATTTTTCTTCACTAAGATTTCAATACAAACCTTGAACGCTTCTATCGTTAACCCTCCTTGTGGATCACGACCCGCATAGCCACTTGCTATTGCGGTAGAATTGAGCACTTGCACATCTCTATTTTAAAGTTCTGAAATACTGTATTTTTTGTGCAGGTTCAAGCTCAATCAGGTATCTATAACGACATACATGTATCAGATGTCTATCATACCATATATCAGGTGTCAACAATCAGTCAAACATTTAAATAGTTTATTATTATTATGTCAGCGAACACCAATTGTCACATGCAGTAGATGCATCCCATACCACGCCTACTACACGTACCTATCGAGGTCTTATGTTATTGAAATTGATTGATTGGAGATATTATCCATGCTTTAGGTTGGTTTCGTATATACCCGAAATCATGACCTAATCACCTGGCGCTGAATCAGGTCCCACTGCTAGGTAGTCAATAACAATAACAATGAAAATAATACGGGATGCCAGTCATCCCTCGAAACCCTGCAGTGGAACAGTAACTCGATTGCGCAACCTGTATCCTAGGTCCACCCAAAATACAGATGTTGTCTCATCCATCAATTTTCCTAATCCCAATGCAATTTGTCTATTATATTATTTACTTATAACAATCAATTTTCATGTTATTTCAATTACTGGGACGATACGGTGACAGTGACGATGCCAATGGTGATAATAATAACAATGTGGACAATATCACTATGTAAATGGTAGAACAATAGAGCGATGCATATGTTATGGTCTCACAATATTTTCTCAGTAATTTCAGTAACATGAATTAACACAATAACTAGTTATATGTCGTCTAATCAATGTAAAATCTCATCTACTTGTACTACATATGACAATAACTGATCCATCTACTCATAGTCTCGATAGTCATCATGAACATCAAGTGTCAATCCATACCAAAGTATCTGATACGATAAACTATTACCTTAATAAATCAATAACCAGTTATCTCATTCCTGTCGATCTACTCTAGTCCTTTATATTATCAGTATATCCATCTTCTAGTCATCAATATATCAGAGTCTCACATAAATAGTCAGTTACATCTAATCATGTCCCCACCATCGTATAACAGTAAGATCATCGATCAAGATCATCACACACTCTCACCTCTATCAATCTACTTTGATCCTCAAATCATTGATATATCCATCCTCTAAGTCACCGGCATATCCAAGTCTCAACATATATAACTACTCAGTTACACCTAATCAATCCTCATATCCAATCCGATCAAGATTATTAATACACTCCACTTCAATCAAACTCAATCGCCGATCCAAAAATCAAAGTAATAACTTAACTGTATAAAAGTATGTTACACTGGTCCTTCCCAATCCAATCTATACTATTCTTCAACTTCAAGTCAAACTCTACTCAGACACAGTCCCCTGACAAATCCAAGTTTAAAGATCTAGTTTATGAATGAAGCCACAACCCTATATGATATTTCTTCAAGGTCCAATCTATCTCTTGTCTGAATCATCAAGTTAGGTTGGTCAACTCTCTGATAAATAATTCTCACAACTTCCAAACATTAAATCATAATCAAGAACTAATCCAATCTCAAGATTTAATCAAATCATAGTCTGAATGTATCATAACAAGGTCTGATCTAATGAAACAATAATACTTCAGTAACAAATATCAATCCAAATATATTTGACATCAAAGATATATCTGATCTACCATCACCAAGATCCCGCCCCCTATAGTAAAATAATTCATGACCAGTCTTAGTATAAAAGACCAATCTATCAATAAAGCAACATCTCATCTAAGCCATCCTGATCTAAAGGAGTTCCGATCAAAATAATCACCAAAAAATAGTCGATAATCACTTCACATAAAATATGTCATCTATCCTCAAATATGAATTAAACCAGCCAATCCATAGATCAAAACAAGTTAAAGGCTAAGATAAACCACAACCAGCCCTGAATCAATAGCGGAAACCAATCATCACATGAAATGATGCTGATAAGCGTTCAGATAAATAGTATAATTAAAGTGTGCACTCACAGACATCATATGGAATAGTACGGGTGATCATACTGGTAAAATATATCAGATGATCACATGAAATGATAGAAAAGACACATAAACACCTACTGGTAACAATAAATAAGGAAAAGATATAAGAATGGACACTCACATGAAATGACGCGATTTTGAAATCCGAATCGCTGTCTAGTCTTCACTGCATGAACTGGTATGAACCTCTGAATCATCTCGTAAGTCAGTCTTCGAATCGCTAGTGTATTAGGTCCACAGTGAATACGAATCCGGATCGGGTCCAAGTCTCCTATCACCGGTTTGGATCGCACGAACGAGTCCACATCACTGTACTACGCAACCAAACACACAAAGTGGGAGGGGAATTAACACCCACACACATCACATATGCTAACATAATACATACACACATATAAGTATACACATACATACATTTATATATACATATATACATGCAACCACCCAAACACACACTATACATACACACATGCATACATTCATATATAAACACACACCCATTCACTTTAAACACATGCATGCAAATACATATACTAATATACCTACTCACCTATATAATATACATACACTATACATACATAGCATCTAATACATACGTACACACACATGCAAATATTAACACACACACATAATTAATTCACAGCACACATTCATTCACACAACTACCTACACACACATTATATATAAACTCAAATATATTCCCACACAAACACCTTCACACATGCATTTATAATACACATCATAAAGAGAGAAGAAATAGAAACTAAGGGAAAGAGACTCACGGCAAGGGGTCACGACCATGGACGGTGGAGCCCGGCGGAGCTCGGCGGGGTATGCCACTGATGCCGGAGGGCACGAAAGAGGAGCGACAGAGCGCGAAGATGATGTTCGACTCCAGCAGACCTTGACGGCAAGAAGGAGGCCAAGGGTACTTCATGGCCTGGGAGAGTGCTCTGGTTGGTGTTGGTGTGGGCTTGCCGTGGAGCTTAGTCAAGGAGAGGATGCTAGCCAATGGGGATTGGTGCGCAGGGCTATCGGGAAGTGGAGTTTGGCCTGAGGTGATGTGCAACAAGGGTAGGCCGTGGGGGCTTGGAGATGAGGCTATGGAGCAAGGAGGTGTTGCCTTGTAGGTGTTGGAGGGTGGTGCGACCAGTATGGATAGAGGTGGGGCTCGGAGATGGTACGAGGGCTGCCGCGAGGGAGGAGATGTTGTACATGGGGAGGATGGGGGCTGTTGCTTGGTTGCCGAGAGGGGAGCTTGGACCCATGGCTGGGAGGAGAAGATGAGAGTCCATGGCTGCATGCTGTGGGTTGCGGCAACAAGAAGAAGGATAAGAGGGGCGTGCGGGTGTTGGCTGTAGGTTAAGGAAGAGAAAGATGAGGAGGAGTTAGGATAATAGAGTGATTAATTTTGCTAAGATTATAATTTATTAGGATTATATGTTTAGGATTTGGTTAGTGGGTTTGCGTATAGGGTTACGATTTTGGGTATAAAGAATAGGTCATGGGATGATAAAATTAGAATGAAAAATAAAAATGAAAGTGATATTATTCCAAACATATTAGTTAATTACAAGTATATATTAATAAAAATCATAATAAGTAATGATGATAGTAATTAAACATAATTAACAATAATAACTCATATTATAAAATAAATAATAATTTAATATTAATTACATATACATATTAAAATATTATCACTTATTATTAAAACTGATATTATTAAACTGAGGTATTATAGTGTTACTTGTCTATATTCTTGCACACTTGCAAGAAAATGACTTAAGGGCAAATTCATAAACAAAATAAGGTGGGAAATTTATGACCCCCTTACCTTAGCCCACAAATCATATCTCCTCACTCACTAACTCAATCTTAATTAAAATCTGAGTATACGTTGGCCCTAGGGACATCTTGGACTCAATAGGAGATTCTTCTAAGGAGAAAATTGTTAGAATTTAACTCTTATCAAATCGATGACTAAGGTAACAGATTGAGAGGCGAAACCTCAAAGGTTGATGGTTTGACTTAATTAGGCCTTTCACTTTTTGCGTGGATACCTCTACCAATCTTGCCACTTATCTGGCCGATTAACTTGTGGTTAGATTCTGTAATATACCTCTTGCAGATAATCTAGAGTTAGGAGTCTTCTAGGTTTAAGTCTACGGTTACATAGGCTAGATTTTTTTCTTTTTCTTTTTTGTTTTGTTTTGCTTTTTGTGTAATATGGATTATAGCCACAAAATTTTCAACTTTAATAGAAATCCATGTTTCACTTCGGCCTCTTTTGGCTTGAATTTCACTAACCCGACATGGCATAACTTTAACCAACAAAATTTTAACCAAGTATGCTGGTTTGGTCCTATCTGAACATGCCCCAATCTCAATATTATGAATAACGTCTGAATAATCATCTCTATTCTTCACCGAGTCAATGGGGATATAACTCTCCCAATCCATATTGTCAACCACCTTACCAACATTTAGCTTCATATGCTCATTGTCAAGATTACTTTATAGACGAAAAATCTGACTTCGAAAAGATGCTAGAAGAAGTCAAGCGACGACTTAAAAAGCTAGAAGTCTTACGATCCCGTCAAGATTTCAACCGTTAAGATCCATACTCAATTTGTCAAGTCCCACCACAACAAGTAGAACCTACTAACTTGGATAAGATTATGGAATCCATGATTCAGTCCCAAAATGATCCCCTCGATAGGTAAGAAGCACAAATGGAGCGTTTGGAAACTCAATGAATGAGCAAATTCTCAAATTTTCAAACATTCTTGACATTTCTAACCAACTTGATAGGAATCAGAAATCATGGTGTCTTGAAGACTTTGACCAAGATTCAATTTTAACACATCAACTTGAACTTGACCAATCCCAACCCTTGGATAAATTGGCAAGTTTTGACTTCAAGAAAATTGAACTTGATTATGAATGTGAACCTGATCCTCAATTTGTGGTTTAGTTCCAAATGTCGAATCTATGTTGACTTCGGTATCCTTACTCAATTTGGGCCCAATTACCAAGCTAACATTGATTCCTATACCCATGATCATGAAATTAAATCACTTATTGTGGATAGTCACATGCCATTGATGGATCATGAATGTGAACATAAATTCTTTGATTTGCAACCAACTATTGAACTAAAACTGACTCTCGAACCTAAACTTGATTTTTTCGATTTAGTATTAGTTCCCGAACCTATTATTCTAGAGCCTATATCAATCACTTCATCAAGTCACTTCCGATTGTTGGACCAAGGTGTAGACTGTTATGACTGCGAGATGATTTTTCAAGATTGGTCATATAACCAGGATAGTTTTATTGTCAGGGTCTTCCATGATCCTATTCACTTGGGGGTTGTAAAAATGTAAATAAGAAAGAGGTCATCAAAGGTTGGTTCCTTGATATCCACAAGATTTAGATTGGGTTGCAACGCTTGGCCCAATCCGATCGCCATCGGAACCACCACCTTGAGGTAACATTTTACCTTTCCTTTTTTTTTCATGCATTCTTGCATTTCATTCATACATCGAGAACAATGCATGAGATAGGTGTGAAGGAGGGTTTACTAACATATTAAACATAGGTTTTTACTAACAAATTTTTTTCTTTTAAAACTTCTTGAAAAAGGGAAACAATATTTTGACTTATTTTTGTAAGTAACTAAGTTAATTTTAAGGAAGAAAAATCATAATAGGACTTCTTCATGCTCAGTCAAAATAAGATTATTTGTTTGATTTTTAGGATTAAGAGGAAAAATTGAAAAAATAATTTAGTCTTGATTTTTATCTTGATGAAATATGCATACTTTATACACTTACACACTTAGGATTCGAAACAAAGACTCTTGTGCCTTATATATATATATATATATATATATATATATATATATATATATATATATATATATATAAGTATGTATGTATGTATGTATATGTATGCATGTATGTACATGAAATTTTTTTTAACACACATAGGCTGTAACATAAGAGTTTACATACACATATGAAAAATACACTGTAGCACATTCATATCTATGATCGAAACTATTTATTATGATCTACATATTCTAAAACTCATATGGATCAATTTTCATATGAATTGAAACTTTCTATGCCACAAATCAAGCAAATTAAACAAATCAGCTTTTAATACCGCTTTGACCATCCATTTTTAGATCAAGAGATGAAGAGGCTAGAAAGTTTCAATTCACATGAAATTTGTTTCATATGAGTTTTAGACCATGTAGATCATTATCAATGGTTCTGATCATCAATATGGATTGGCTAGGGTGTATTTTCATAGGTGTGTGTAAACTTTTATGTTACACCCTATGTGTATTAAAACCTTTCACACACACACATATGATAATAACATAAAGAAACAAATCTGTGATGGTGATTTTCTGTCACAACAATTGGACGCTCCCGATTGATCCTGTCAAAAACACAGAAAATAAAAAACTCTTTTTAAGTCAGGAGCACTAGTGTGGTACAGGCCGAAGATCCTCGGGTGTTAAAATGAGAATCCTCATTTGGAGTGCAAGTAAGCGAAAAAGTGTTTATGCGTAGTATTTTCAGTGGTAATCAGAAGCGAATCCCTTTCTCAATGGAGATCGAGGTGTAAATATACATGTTGGAGTTGTAATTGAGGGTGTGAAAATTTCAGGTTTCCATAACTGCATGATTTGTACGTTGTGAATTCCTCATAACCGCCCAGATCACACCACTTGATTGTTGGGATTATTATACAGAGATATCCGCCACCATCCATAACAACCCGTTGATGTAGGGGCATTGTAACATTTGAACGTGGGGATAATCTGGCTGCGTAATTGAACCCGTGAATCACGGAGATCATACCGCTAAGAACCAGCGTAGAAGCGGTAGCCTTCGCAGAGGGTCTTCATCTCGGAGGTAGGGACTTCTAACTAGTGGAACAACTTCGTCCGAGTTGAGCATCTGGATGGATGGTTTTGAATCGATGTGGTCCCCAAAAAAGACCTGAGAGCCGAGGATCCGTATAGGTTGGCTCGGGACGTATGTTGGCTCGAGGAAGGACTCAGGGCTTTCTCCTTGAGCCCATACTGGGTCTGCTGGCATTTAGATTCATGGGTCGCTTGGGACGCTTATGACGCAGCGAGATACATCCATGATCTTGACAAGGGTCAAAATCCAACCACTACAAATGCCCCTCGCTTTCCCTTTTTTCAGAGTCTTTTGATCGGAAAGGTTGGAAAGCGTAACTGACTTGATTTTCTGATTCGAGACTAATTTTTTCATCTTATGGATAGTGAAAAAGTGACCGATGCCCGCTTCAAGTTCAGTCTTTAATGTGGCCATTGCGCCGAATGGCAGACTGTCACATCATGTGTCTGATCGGCGGTGCAGTGAGTAGACAACCATCACTTAGATTGCTATGGTTTGTTGAGAAACATGCAACTGTTTGATTTGGATTGAGTGGATGTCGCAACTGTTGGCCCAAAGGCCTTCCACCCTAGTTTTGATGATGATTAACTCATGTAGTTATGTGTACTAATAATCTTGTGATTTTAGTTTCAGATCATTAATCAAGTTATTAGTTGGTGAAAGCTTCCACACATCTTTCACATGTTGATTCAAGAGCCCGAGCGTCAAAGATCATATATAGCACTTGCTCGGTGGATCAAGGAGTTTTGGATCGAGTCGGCTTGGAGTTTGCGCTCTACAAGAAGACTTCGGTACCATAGTTTAGTTTTGTGTTTAGATCCGTATTGTAAAGATTAGAATAGTATGATAATGCTCAAGTTCACAACACACACACGTTTCATGTTTTGAATATTGGTTTTCGGTTTTTCGGTTTTAGGTTTAACCGATCTTGGTTTTCATGAATAGATAGATCAAAACAAGTTTACATGGTTTAATGTATATATGATTTGTTCTATATACATGCATGCTTTAATTTCTTAGACAAATATAGTTTTGACTTACTTATTCATGTGTTTTATGTTTTGGTGCCTTGAGGTGGACGCGTTCTAAGCTTAAAAGAGAACCATTTGGATGCTTCACTCTCAAGGAGATTTGGTGGGAGGACCACCGTGGTTTAGAGAACTAGAGATGCACCTTCATCGGTTTTGGTATCATTCTCTAACTCCCATTTTTGATTGCATGCTTTTCATGTTCATCTATTCATAGCATGCCTTGTTTTATTGTTCATTATGCTTATGCCATGTTGATTAGATTAGTGTTATACATGTTTAGTGACTTGAGACACCCATGTTTTATATGGATCTTATCTTTGTGTTCTCACCTTGTTTAGTACTATCATGTATGCCCTAGATCTAATGTACATGCATATACATAATGATTTGGATGTTTATGATGTTTTTGTTTTAATGACTCATGTTTTATTGTTTCATGACTAGTATGATATTTGCCATGTTTATTAGACTTATGCTTTACATGATTAGTTGTTGAGACACCCATGTTTAGTATGGACCCATATTTTGTGTTCTCTTTATGTTTTAGCTATCATGTTAATCATAGATCTAATGCACATGTCTTTGTCATGCTAATCATATGGTTGACTATGACTTTTTGTTTTGATACTTCATGTTTTGATTATTATGTTTATCTTGTTGGTTTATGATTCCCGTTTCATGCTTCATGTTTTGACTACTTGCTTGAATGATAGTTTTCATTAAGAGTAGGATTTATACTTGTACAACTAATGAGCTACAAATAGACCTTTATATATGTTTGTGGTCGAACGCTCATTTGTATTCACTTGATGTACTAGTATAGTCTAGTTTTGATGATTCTTGCATTTGACTTGTATTCATCATTTTACATTTTTGGTTTTAACTTCATGTATATGTCCATCTTGTCCAAATTATCATTTATGCATATACATCCTTGAGCCACGTGCCTTCATGCATTTACTTCTGTGGACTCATTTTGTTTAGGATATGTATGTATACTTTAGTTTGTATATGACATACATATGCCTTGATGTTTAAATCGTTTTGATGATTTTCAATTTTTTTGGGTAATTTCTATTGGAAATGAAAATCTAGCTTTTCATGTCTTCATGTTTTCAAGGAATTTCATATGAGCCTAAATGGAATATTTTCATGATTGATATGTGTCACATTATACTTGTACACTCACTTTATTAGTTTACTCATGATTTGTTTTCATGAGAATTTGAATGAGCTTTATGGATTTTGAGTGTTTAGTGATCATGTGATTTACATGTGTTTCATGAAAAATAATTTTGTTTTATTCCTTGCTTGAAGGATTTCGTACTAGTTTTAAAAGTTTTTCCTTTAACTAGTTCGTATTCTTCACTATGGTAGAGATTTTCAAACAAAGCGTATTTTCAAACCTATTTTTGAAAACTCCTACCCTCGATGGGAGGATGGATGGGAGATCATGTTCATGTATGCCTTATAATGAAAATCATTTAAAACTTGAACCATGATTGGGAGGTATAGTAATATGAGATATACATTTGATCTTATTGTTATTTCAATTGGTATCATTGAATTCTTTCAATTGGTATCAATCTTGACTTTTCTTGTATACTCATATATGTTTGTATGTATGTATGTTTCAATTCCAAGAATATCAATTTCTATTGGTATCTATTTTTCATACATATATATGTTTTATTTGTGCTTATTATATCCCTATATCTTTAAGCACAAAATCTTGTTTATGCTAGTGCTTGAGCTTTAACTTTGTTTCAATTGATTACTTTTAAATTGGTATCAAGCCCATGCATCATTTTAGTTGGTATTTCATAAAGGGGGAGAAAATTTGATTTTGTCTTTCAATTGGTATTTGATTCCCACTCCCTTACTTTATGATTGAGAATTTCAAATTGGTATCATATGTTCAAAATGTAAATTATTTACAATTGGTATCAAAATTTTTGTGTTTAGACATTCAAGATTTATTATGTTTATTTTTCAATTGGCATCAAGATGTTTCATGTGTTTTTGCTTAAAATTGGTATCAATATTTTTGTTTGTTTCCCTTCAATTGGTATCAAGATGCTTCATTGACACATTTTCAATTGATATCCTAATTGATTGTCATCCCTTATTGACTTTGTTTTTGTTTTAGACAAAAAGGGAAAATATTATTTTTTTTATTGATTCGTTGTTTCGAACAAAAAGGGGAGAAAAATTTGGTGATTTGGTTCTGCTTTTACCCCTTATTGAAGATTGATTCTTTGTATTAAAAAAAAAAGAGAAGATTTTGTTTTGTTTTGGTTTTTACCCCTTTGTTGATGATTGACAAAAAGGGGGAGAAGAATTTGGGTTTATATATGCATGTTTTTGTTTTGCATATATTAAGTTTAATTTAGTTTAATTTTAATTGGTATCTAAAAGCATGTTTTGTAATTGGATGTTTTGTAATTGGTATCTAGAGTGTAATTGGTATCTAGAGCATGTTTTGTTTTAAATATTTCATTGGAATTGGTATCTAGAACATGTTTTGTTTTTGAACATTTCACTGGTATCTAGAACCCTTTATGAGCATGTTTTGTTTTTGAACATTTCATTGGTATCTAGAACCCTTTATTGTTTATGCATTTATATGCATTCATGTTTAAGAGCCTTTATTGCATACTATTTATTGTTTATTTGTTTATGCATGAGTTAAGGGGGAGCTTCTTTGAAGCTTAACTTTAATCCATGCATATATAACTCCATGAGTTTTGTCATCATCAAAAAGGGGAGATTGTTGGCCCAAAGGCCTTCCACCCTAGTTTTGATGATGATTAACTCATGTAGTTATGTGTACTAATAATCTTGTGATTTTAGTTTCAGATCATTAATCTAGTTATTAGTTGGTGAAAGCTTCCACACATCTTTCACATGTTGATTCAAGAGCCCGAGCGTCAAAAATCATATATAGCACTTGCTCGGTGGATCAAGGAGTTTTGGATCGAGTCGGCTTGGAGTTTGCGCTCTACAAGAAGACTTCGGTACATAGTTTAGTTTTGTGTTTAGATCCGTATTGTAAAGATTAGAATAGTATGATAATGCTCAAGTTCACAACACACACACGTTTCATGTTTTGAATATTGGTTTTCGGTTTTTCGGTTTTAGGTTTAACCGATCTTGGTTTTCATGAATAGATAGATCAAAACAAGTTTACATGGTTTAATGTATATATGATTTGTTCTATATACATGCATGCTTTAATTTCTTAGACAAACTTAGTTTTGACTTACTTATTCATGTGTTTTATGTTTTGGTATTTTTGACAAAACATATTTTGGGATTATTGACAAAAACATGGATATATATATGTTTCCTGTATATTGGATTTCTATCCAAATGCATCATGCTTTAAAATGTTTAAATATCATGTTTTTGTATTTGGAAGAGTTTTGGACAAAACATATTTTCTATTCAAAATCCAAGTTTTAGAAAATACAATTTTTGGTAAAAATGATTAGACACAAAAAAGTTCATATTGATTGATATTTGAGCTAAACTTTTTACCACATGTTTATATATCAATGCAAAATGATAAAACTATTTTTGGTGATTTTTAGAAAAGATAAAAGAATTTTTAAACATGTTTCTAACTGAGTTTTCTGTTCCAGGCTTCACCAGTCGACTAGTCTTCTGACAAGTCGACTTGGCCTGAAGTCGGTCAACTGGGTCGGTCGACCGACGTGCACAGAATTGTGCACGTTTGGAGACACTGGGACGGTCGACCGGCCCGGTCGACCGGGAAGAGAGCAGAACTCTCTGTTTGTTTGGGTCGACCGGGGCGGTCGACCGGCAGCTGCCAACGGGTAAAAATTGACCGTTGGACGGTCGACCGGACCGGTCGACCGACAGTGTATTTCTGGCATTTCTGCTGCCAACGGCTATATTTTTCTGGGGTCTATAAATACCCCATTGGAAAGAGTTTTTCTCTAAGATTTTTAGTGCGAAATTTTCCCTACTCTCTAGTGTTTTCACAGCAATTAAAAGAAGTTTTTGGATTCAAATTGAACAATCTATTTGGTGTTTTTGCTAGGGTTTGGAAATTCAAAGAAAAGGGTTTTTGGGAAAAGAGTTTGATTCATCTTCTATATCTTGGTTTCAGTTTTTTCCAAGGATTTTCTTTGTGATTTTTTATTTCCATCCCATTGGTTTTCTTCACACTTGAGCTAAAATCTACTATCTCTTCTATAGGATATTTGTGTGAGAGAAAGAAGTTGTTTGTGGTTGTTGTTTAGACCACCAAGTTAAAAACCCAATCTTTGTTTGGCTTTGTGCCTTGGGTTGTATCCCTCAAGTTGTGAGGTGATCCTTGTGTTTGCTTTGTGCTAATTGTTTAAGACAGGAAAGGTGTTGTATTGTGGAGTATAATTTGCACACAAAATATATTCAATAAAAAGAGAGAAGGTTTAGAATCAACCTCAAGTGCTTTGATCACTCCACAAATGTATTCAAAATGATTAATGTACCCTTTCCTATCTCCGTTATAGCATGGGCTATACCGAGTCGATTCTCAGGGAGAGCTTGCGATGGAAGCGTTACGGTTGGTAGTGAAGAAAAGAAAACGAAGATTCTTCTTTGTCTTAAAAGAATGAAAACAAATTGAAAAAAGAAGTAAAAGAATTGGTGGCTTTGTTCATGATGGAAAATGAAAAGAAATCAAAGAAGAGATTTGCTTTTGGAATTAAAACTAAAAGAAAGAAAACTTTGAAAAGACTCTTAGAATGAGAAGATCATGACTAGCTAACCTTACTACCTTGCTAAAACTTACTAAACTCCGTGATGGTGAATGCATGCCTCATGTTGATTCATCGGCAAAGATTTGTCTTGCGTGTTGGTCTAATTACTTTCCCACTTGGATGACGGGTGATCATTCTTGGACTTGTCTTGTAGCCTCATAGATGTCATTGTCCTACAATTAGACTTTCAATAATGGAATCAAAAGAGCTACACTCAAGGGATGCTAAGGAAGAAGATACAACATTCATTAATGGAAGTAAAGAAGTTGTACAACAATAGCATATTGGTGATCCATCTCCATGTTCCATCACGGCACTTGTTCTAAAGACAAGGCTCTAAATGAGGCACACATGAATCATATGGAGAATTACAACAAGATATAGCCAAGCATGAAAGTAACCCATCGGAGAAGAGAAGGCCATACAACTTGCAAGATTAAAGATAGCAATCACCCATGAGTTAGCAGTTAGCAAGGTTAGTGGTTAGTTAGACATGAGAAGAATTAGCTACTAGCCATTACAATAAAAGAAAAGCAAAGCATGGATAAAAGTGCAAGTAAAGTAAAGCTAGAATTAAAGAAAGCAAGTAATACTAGAAAATGCTCAAGTAGAGAGAAGAGAATGGATGAATCCTTGCTTCACAAGTTGTCACTCCTTGGTGTACACAAGCTTTCTCTCTCTTACAACTCTCTTTTGCAGAATTTCTAGGGAGGAAGAAGATCTGGAGCACTACAAAAATCCTAGAGAAAAATCCTACAAAAATACAAGCATCTAATCTCTAATCTCCTCTCTTCTTTCCTTCCCTTTTTTCGCAAGCCCTGGTCCTGTATTTATAGCCTCAGAGAGAAGGATCTAGAGCCCAGGTTGTTGGAGAGAAATCTGAGCCCTAACCACCCTGTAACTGCCGCAGATACGCGGGAAAGCGCGGCAAAATCTTGGCCGTTCAGGCCAGATTTTCTGGTACAGGTTTGTTATGAGTTTGTTATCCACGTGGCCTTCTGGAAGATTGAGTTGGCGCGTAGAATTCTCTAGATCCTGGGCTCAAACTTGGGCTCTCTTTTGGGCTTTTGAATTAATCTCTTTTAATTATTGCTAATTAAAGAGATTTTGGGCTTTTTCTCATTTCAGATGTGGACCTGCAAAAATAGAGAGAAGATGAGTAAAAATCATATTTTTATTTGTAATATGCATGGGAATAATGTGGTAAAATATGCAGAATTGAATACCAATCACACCCCCACACTTATTCTTTTGCTCGTCCCGAGCAAAACAAAGAAAAGAAAAACTATGCTACCAATTTATTACACCACTTTCGCAGGTGACGCGATTGCACTGAGCGTGTGCAACAAGCCGTTAAACCTCTAGGTTACCCTAGAGGAGGAGTGTTGTCTCCTGAGGGTTTTACAGTGGATTGCACCCACAAAATCCATAAAGAAAGAAAACAAATGTTAGTGTTTTGAAAATTCATTTTGAAAGAGAGACATGTTTTCGAACTATTTTTGAAAAAATATAAGTGATCTAAGGTCATAAGTCCACCTATAATCATTCTTCTTTAAACTTAGTCTCTATGCAAGATCTTGTCTTCAATTAAGGTAAGAATTCAAAATTGGATTGAATATTTTATCCTTCATAAAACCTAGATAGTATGCACACACGTGACAGTGAAGATTTCTGGGATTTCAACTCTAACCATCAAGCCATTTATTTATATATATTTATTTTCTTTTTCTCTTTTTTCTTCCCTTAGTTTAGGCTTTCTAGTTCTCCCATGTAACAAGCCTATAACCGATGACTCCCAAACCAGTCGGTCTTAGGGCACCAGATGAGAAAACATCCCTCGGGTTTAAGGACTCGAGTGAAAAAGGCCACGAAACTAAAGGGGATTATTTATTTCCTTTACCACCGTTAGGCGTAAATAATCATGCTTCTTGAGGCACAATTATCCAGCTTAATAAGTGATGTTTTATTTATATATATATATTTTTTTTCTTTTTCTTTTTCTCTTTTTTTATGGCCTTTTTGGTCTTTGTTTCCGTCCCAAAAACGTGTAAGTGTGAAGTGCCTACTATCTAAGGCAAAAATTCAAGATAAAAATATCTCCTCAATTTTTCTTACTTAGCCTATAATTTCAAACAAGATCTATTATTTCAACTAGGTTTAAGATGTCATAATTAAGGCTTTCTTAATTTCTAAGATACATCTTAATTTTCTTAAAAATAGATCAAAACTTTGTCTCTTATTTCAAAAAGTTTTTTTTTATTATATATTTTTTATTTCTAAAAGAAGTGTAAAAGAAAGAAAATCTAAAAACTCTATGTTAGTAAACCCTCCCCCACACTTATTTCATGCATTGTCCTCAATGCATCATGATATATGTATGCATGAAACAAAATAGAGAGGGAAGAAACTTTTATTTACAAGAAAGTGCAAAAAATTATGTACAAAGAGTATATACAAGTGTAACCATTACCTAGGCTTTTGGTCGTTTTCCTCTGGCCCGTTTCCCATCGTTCCAGTGCGTCTGCTTTCGTGAGCTCAGTTGGGAAACGGTTTGAATTATTTTAGCCCTAGGTATTTCCAGATTCAATTGTTTATTATTATCATTCACCCTCATTCCACCACATTGTTCACTAAAAAATTCCTTATCACCACTCTCACTCTGAATCTCATCACTTCCAATGTTAAGAAATTTCAGCTCCTCTCCATACAATTCTTCAAAACTAAGGTCAACATCCGGAAGTGTGAAATCAGTTAGCTGACCCCGAGTTGACTCATCTAGACACATGATCTCATCAGCAAACAGGTCTTCAAAAGATATATCAATCGGAGGTTCGAATACAGTCAGAGTTGGCTCATTGAAAGTGAAAATATCCAAATCAACTTTCCCCTTTTGAAAGGGTACTCGGATAAGAGAATCACAAGATTGTGACTCATCTTTTGGATCTTCACCTTCTTCCTCACAATTGTTACTAATGAAACTAACCTCAAATGTTTGATCTTTTGTTTTACGAGGTTGTGTGTGGAAGACATATTGTTCATGAGTCATGTTACCAAAGGTTAACCTCATTGATCCATTCCGGCAATTAATGATGGCATTTGCAGTAGCCAGGAATGGTCATCCCAAAATGACAGGAATTTGAGCCCTTTGATTGGAATTTGACACAGGTTTTGTTTCAAGGACTACAAAGTCAACAGGATAAATGAATTCCCCAACTTTGACAAGGACATCGTGAATTTCCCCCTGGGGTCTAATGACAGAGCGATCAGCCAATTGGATAGTCATTTGGGTAGGATGGAGATCACCTAACCCTAATTGTTGGTACACAGAGAAAGGCAGGAGATTGATGCTGGCCCCCAAATCAAGAAGTGCCCTATTAATGGTAGTCTGTCCTATGATGCATGAAATGGTAGGGCTCCCTGGGTCTTTGTATTTAACAGGAATTGGACCAGTGAGCAACTCGCTAATGGATGATGCTAGGAAGACTTTTTTAGGGACTTGTGTTTTCCTCTTCTTGGTGCACATTTCCTTTAAGAATTTAGCATATGATGGCACTTGTTGTATGGCATCAAGAAGAGGGACATTGATTTGGACCTTATTGAACATTTCTTTTATCTTCTCCATGTGAGCATTTGTCTTAGGATTCTTAAGCCTATTTGGAAATGGTACAACAGGCTTATAGGGTTGCTCATCTACCTTTTCTTTACCCTTGGCTTTTGAAGTGGATGGCTCTGTACTAGAAGATGGTTTGTCAGAAGTTGGTTGCATTGGGACAGGAGGTGTTGGCTTTGGTGCTGGATGAGATGATTGATTAGAAACCTTATTATCAACTTGTTTACCAGATCTCAGGGTATGAATAGCATGACATTGACTGGGTCCTGAATCTTCCACTTCATTCAAAGGGAAGTGATGTTTGGGATTTGGCACTGGCTGGCTTGGGAACATTCCATTTTGTCTCTCATCCAATTGCCTGATTTGGACCTTAACCTGATTCATATCCTGATGATAGTTCTTTGTAAAGGTTTCTAGCATTTTTCTCAACTCTGATATTTCTGAATTATTCTGGTGTGGATGTTGATAATACGGAGGCTGGAATTGTGATTGGTAGTGTGGTGGGTTCTGATATGGTTGTGAATGTGGTGGACTTTTAGATGGATGAACATACAGTGAATTATGATTGAAACTGGATGTGTGAGACTGAGCATTATATGGATATGGAAGTGGTGGTTTATGATGCTCAGGACCAGACTGACTCCACGAAAAATTGGGATGGTTCTGCCATCCTGAATTGTAAGTGTTGGAGTATGGGGGTCTGGTAAATGCTGCATTCATGTTCTCCTGATATGATTGGGGCTGATACAAAGGACACTCCTCAAAGACATGGTTAAGGTCATGACAGTAGGTGCAACCCGGTTTGATGACAGGTAATGGGTTGACCTGATTGACAACAGAATGTCCCCTAGACTCAAGCAGTTCTATCCTCTTCATCAATTGTGTGATCTTGGCTTCTGCAGCTATAGAGGATTCTATGGAGTGCGTACCAGTTCTGGAAGTGGTGGGAGTGGGTTTATCAGGGCATGACTCCCACTGAATGGTTTTCTCAGCTAAGGTTTCAAAGAGATCCCACCCCTGATGTTCATCTTTCTTCAAAAATTCCCCTTGACATATGGATTCAAGGAGGGTTTTCGTTTAGTAATCTAGACCGTCATAGATAATCTGGCATAAACGCCATTTCTCTATGCCGTGATGAGGACACAGGGCTAGAAGGTCTTTGAAACGCTCAAGATACTTCCAGAAAGGTTTATTAGGTTCCTGCTTGAATTGCATTATATTCTTTCTCATGAGGGCTGTTTTGTGAATAGGATAGAATTTCTTAAGAAAAACCTTAACAAAATCATCCCAAGAAGATATGGAACTGACGGGAAGATTGTAAAGCCACTTCTTAGCTAAATCCTTAAGTGCAAACGGTATGAACCTTAACCTAACAGCATCCTCGGTCAGTTGGAAAATTCTCATCATTTGGCATACCTCTTCAAACTCACGAATAAAAAGGCATGCGTCCTCAGACTCTAGACCATGAAATCGGGGAAGTGTATTAATGAATTGCGGTTTCAGCTCGAAGTGATTTCCATTAGGTTCGGGGAGAAGAATGCATGAAGGAAGGGAGGTGCGAATCGGATAAAATCGATCTTGAAGTGAGACGTTGTTTTCCATAATGTCAAGTGGTTGTGTAAGTGCAAGTGTAGAAAGTCTAACAAGTCTTGCAGATTCTGAATCACGGAACCACTCTTGCATATACAATCACAAACAACGTGCACCGATCACACCAGCGAAAAAGAGAAAATAACAAACAATTAAAAAGAAAAATCAATCCAAGCTTCTAGGATTCCTGGACATAGACGACTCCTAACTGATTAGATCGTCCACAGGAGGTTTAGTGTAGACTTTGACTATAAGCTAATCAGCCAGGGAAGGGCAAGGTTGGTGGGAGGTTTTCCGTCAGAGACGTTCCTTAATTAAGTAACCAGCAACCTTCGAGCTTTCAGCCCTCAATCCCTTTCCTAGACACTGATTTTGCAAAAGTTAATTTCCAACACTTTTCCCCCTTAGGATAATCTCCTAAGTGAGTCCGAGATGTCCCTAGGGCCAACGTCTAGCAATTTTTATGTAGAAGCTTAGGATTGTGAGTGCTGGGATTGTGGTTTTTGGGCTAAGGAAAGGGTAATAAAATCCCCACCTTATCTTATTTATAGGTTATGCCCTTAGAATTGATTTGTGCAAGTGTATGATATAAACAAACAAGGTTCACTCAAAGCGTATTTAAATCAAACAAAGAGTGAGTCCTAGTCAATATGCAATGCGTACGTACCTTGCCTCCAGCACTCTTCAACAGTAAAAGTAAAGGAATTGAAAGACACGTGCCTAGAGATGCAAATGTCTAAACAATTTTTTTAACTTTGCAACAAATTTTTTACTGTGGATTATTAGCAGGAATAGGGTAAAGCATACAGGAAATTAAGTACTGCAGCAGATGTATTTTGCAGAACCAGAAGCCCTGCAGAAATTTGGTCAGTAGTCAACTCAGGATTGCCGCAAATCTGCGGCCAGGGCCGAGATTCTGCGGCAAAGCTGAGGGATCCTGGTCTCTGCTTTCTAGAGCAGAGGCCCAGGTCCACTTATATGTCACTGCAATGCAAAGTTTCCTGTTTCTTCAACCTGTAACCTGCAACAGAGAAGAAGATTCGTTTAGTTCTTCACTTTAAACCAAAAAAATCGTTGCTCTCCCCGGCAACGGCGCCAAAATTTTGTTTAAGACGGGAAAGGTGTTGTATTGTGGAGTATAATTTGCACACAAAATATATTCAATAAAAAGAGAGAAGGTTTAGAATCAACCTCAAGTGCTTTGATCACTCCACAAATGTATTCAAAATGATTAATGTACCCTTTCCTATCTCCGTTATAGCATGGGCTATACCGAGTCGATTCTCAGGGAGAGCTTGCGATGGAAGCGTTACGGTTGGTAGTGAAGAAAAGAAAACGAAGATTCTTCTTTTTCTTAAAAGAATGAAAACAAATTGGAAAAAGAAGTAAAAGAATTGGTGGCTTTGTTCATGATGGAAAATGAAAAGAAATCAAAGAAGAGATTTGCTTTTGGAATTAAAACTAAAAGAAAGAAAACTTTGAAAAGACTCTTAGAATGAGAAGATCATGACTAGCTAACCTTACTACCTTTCTAAAACTTACTAAACTCCGTGATGGTGAATGCGTGCCTCATGTTGATTCATCGGCAAAGATTTGTCTTGCGTGTTGGTCTAATTACTTTCCCACTTGGATGACGGGTGATCATTCTTGGACTTGTCTTGTAGCCTCATAGATGTCATTGTCCTACAATTAGACTTTCAATAATGGAATCAAAAGAGCTACACTCAAGGGATGCTAAGGAAGAAGATACAACATTCATTAATGGAAGTAAAGAAGTTGTACAACAAATAGCATATTGGTGATCCATCTCCATGTTCCATCACGGCACTTGTTCTAAAGACAAGGCTCTAAATAAGGCACACATGAATCATATGGAGAATTATAACAAGATATAGCCAAGCATGAAGTAACCCATCGGAGAAGAGAAGGCCATACAACTTGCAAGATTAAAGATAGCAATCACCCATGAGTTAGCAGTTAGCAAGGTTAGTGGTTAGCTAGACATGAGAAGAATTAGCTACTAGCCATTACAATAAAAGAAAAGCAAAGCATGGATAAAAGTGCAAGTAAAGTAAAGTTAGAATTAAAGAAAGCAAGTAATACTAGAAAATGCTCAAGTAGAGAGAAGAGAATGGATGAATCCTTACTTCACAAGTTGTCACTCCTTGGTGTACACAAGCTTTCTCTCTCTTACAACTCTCTTTTACAGAATTTCTAGGAGGAAGAAGATCTGGAGCACTACAAAAATCCTAGAGAAAAATCTTACAAAAATACAAGCATCTAATCTCTAATCTCCTCTCTTCTTTCCTTCCCTTTTTTCGCAAGCCCTGGTCCTGTATTTATAGCCTCAGAGAGAAGGATCTAGAGCCCAGGTTGTTGGAGAGAAATCTGGGCCCTAACCACCCTGTAACTGCCGCAGATACGCGGGAAAGCGCGGCAAATCTTGGCCGTTCAGGCCAGATTTTCTGGTACAGGTTTGTTATGAGTTTGTTATCCACGTGGCCTTCTGGAAGATTGAGTTGGCACGTAGAATTCTCTAGATCCTGGGCTCAAACTTGGGCTCTCTTTTGGGCTTTTGAATTAATCTCTTTTAATTATTGCTAATTAAAGAGATTTTGGGCTTTTTCTCATTTCAGATGTGGACCTGCAAAAATAGAGAGAAGATGAGTAAAAATCATATTTTTATTTGTAATATGCATGGGAATAATGTGGTAAAATATGCAGAATTGAATACCAATCACTAATCCCTCGGGTTGTGAGGTGATTGTTTGTTGGATTGGAGCTTGCCTCATGGAGGAGGTTGTGGTTGTAAAGAGAGGAGTTGGGTACTCCTTGTAAGAGTCCTAGGTGGACTAGCTAGTGGATTGGAAATCCTTCGTGTGTCGAAGGCGGGGATGTAGAGCTGGGTGCTCGAACCTCGTAACATATCTTGTTGTTTGCGCTTGATCCATTGACTCTCTCTCTATCTCTCTCTTTACTTTGTGCCTTGCAAATATTCATATTGTGCATTCATAATTGCTTGGCTTGGTTGTGTGTGCATCATTTGTTGATTGCACTTGAGTGTATTGCATTTAGTTCTTAAATTCCGCATTGAGTTGACTAGATTAGCATAATCACCTATTCACCCCCCCTCTAGGTGATCTTTCAGCAACACCTCGATTCAAACCCGGGGCATCATTGTGATGATGTTATCTTTCAATGTAAAAATGGAGGGAAAACTTAAAGAGAGGATCCTTCAGAAAACCCTAGCTTTTGAGTTTTTGAAATTCCCGTTTCCAAAATCTTCTTGCCCCTATCTTTATACTGACAATTTCAAGCCTTTAGATCTTCTTCAAAATAATGAAGGGAACCATCGCCAAAGAGAGAAGGTAAGATAAGAGCATTGTTGACGAGAAGAAGGAAAAAAGATATGCTCTCCAGACTAGAGTGGGGATGGATTTTGATCCAAAACAATCCATCCTTTCTAGCCAGAAGGAGGTTTACAACTACTTGATGAGGTACCGTAGTTGCCTATCATCGATGATTGTGGTGGAGTTCTGCCCCGCCACGATGGATGTGAAGGTGTCTCATCCCCCTGAAGGTGTGTATTTTCACCCCCAGATCTTGGCGTTGAGGGTGCCGTTGGCTTTGACTCAATTTATCTGAAGTTTTTTGGGGTATTATCATGTTTTCCTGCCCAGTTATCATCGGGCGTGTGGCGGACGATCTTGGCATTTGAAGCCCTTTGCTGCACCTACATCCCCTCCTCATATGGGCTTGATGAGTTTTGCACTATCTATGTGATGATGAAAACTGGGAGCAATGTTTGCAGAGTAGTTGATATTAGTTGATTACCAACTTGGTGGAGAATGATCATGGGTGGAATGCCACTGTAGTCTGAGTTTTCGGTCCTTTGGAAGCACCCTCGAAAAGTGATCGTGGGCTCATTCCACTCTCGTGAAACATGGATCCAATCTTCCAAGTTACGGAGCCGACCTCAGAGGAAGTCAAGGCTTGGGCTCTGAAGTTGTACGAGATCTCGTATGATCGTTATAATTAGAGTTGGTTGTTGAACCAAAACAACCCTGCAGAGCCTCTAGCCATTCTGAGGCATTCGACCACGGTCTGGGATGATATGATGTCCTTGTCTAACACCGACAGAGAGTAAATTTATAGGAATGTAAGGTAGAGACGGAGTAGGAAAAAGGATCCCCTCCTGGGTGACTCGCAGAAGAGAGGAGAGAGAGAGATCGGAGTCAACTTCTCGAGCTTACACGTGTCATTTCTTTTCGTATTCTGACCCTTGATTTCATAGGGCTCGGACATTGAATTTTAGATCCAACGATGAGGATCTAGCAAGAGAGAAAAAGTCACAAAGGGGTCCCACTACAAAGGAGGGGCACGTTCCCGAAAAAGAGGTTGCTCACGTGGCTTTGGATCTGCCTGAATAGTCTTCCACTCCCTGCATCCTTGAGTCTCAAGACCAAGACCACGCCCAACCAACGCATTCGGCAAAGGGTTTTGTCTTAAACTCACCTCAGCTGGAGTTGTCATCTGATCTCAAAGCCATGGCTATGGAAAAGGAGCAGCAGGTTAGAGGCGAAACTTTTGCAGTGCCTACAGAGGAGACTTCTCTGTCTCTGTGTACAAACCAGGTTCCTCAAGCCTGAAGCTCTAGCTCAAAATTGTTCCTGAGGAGGGGAGGTAGGGAGATCGCCTTAGGTCAAGGAAATTTCCTTGACAATCTGGAGGAGTTTGAAGCGATTTCTGTGAAGAGGCAAAGGAAGGCATTGGAGAATGATCTAGGTAAGTGTGAATTCAGGTTATCTTTGGTGATGTGCTCCATCTATTTCTGAGTGTTTTCTCTGTAGGATGTGGTGTTCACTTTTGGACACATGGGCCGCTTGCAGGTCACCTTGAAAGAATGGAATAGGGCCCTCACTGACTTGAGAAAAAAGGTCGATGACATATCCGCAAAGAAGAAGGCAGAGGATAAACTCCTCCAGCTACATGCTGACATGGAACGCGAGTCGATAGCCTATCATAAGCTGAAGAAGGAGTTGTTGTGAGTACAAAAAGATCTCAAACTTGCCCTTGAGGAGAAGAATGTGTCCAATGCTGAGCTGTAGGAGAAAAAGGTTACCTCTCCCAAGAGGGTATAGATGAATTCCGATGTGATTTGGGACGGGCTCTCGCTAAGAGAGATAAGGCTAAAAAGCAAGGTGGTGACAATATGGAGAGGTCGCAGAATGATGTGCAGCTCTTCAAGGTCATGAAGTATAAGGAGGGGCACTGCGACAGTGCTCAGGACTAATCACTGAGGTACCCTTTTAGGAATGAGGAGGAGGTTCTCGTCTGAAAAACCTTCGAGATGCCTGCTAAATCGCTTGCTATTCCAGCTGATACCCCCAACATGGTTGCTTGAGCTAAAATTGGAGGAGAAGAATCTGAACCGGATTCTCAGGCTGAGACTTCTCGTGAACACCATGTGAGTGTCGTTTGAGTGTGAGACCCTTGTATACTTTAACTTTCTAACCCCTTCTAATTATTAGTAAAGATTCCCCGCATTTGTTTTGCCTTAAAACTTTGGTTTGAGTTCTTATTCTTTTGCTGGATTGTCGATTATAGTCAGGTGTTTTCATGAACGTCATCTCGAATGTCCCTCCGGATATGAACTTGGCCTTGATTCCTCAAAGCAATCCAGGTGGCCATTCGATTTGCCATGGACACTCTGGAAGCACTTCTTCCAGATCGGAGACTACAAAGAGTGTTTTGATGATCCTGCTGTTTGCTATAGCCCTATCCACTTTGTTGATCCTAATGCTTCCTCATCCGAAGTCGGTGTGGATCTCAGTGAGGAGTCCAGATCTTTGCTATATTTTCTTTGCGACAGGCGGAGAGCGGTAATGGAAGGTGATCGGGGGAAAACCAGCACTCAAAATGTTTATTTTGTGAAATCGATGTAAAAGCTCGTATATGTGCTAATGTACCCTCGATACTTCCATTATAGCATTGGCTCAACGGGTCGAATCCACAGGAAAGGAGGCCATAGAAGCATTGACAGTTTTTATTCACGTTTTATGTTAACAGTTCTTCTTTGTTAAAAGAAATAAAAAAAGAAAGTGAAAAGAAAAAGAAAAGGAAATCCAGAATGTGGTAGGTAGAGAAGGCGATGAAAACGTCGATGTAAAAACAAAAGAGAAGTGGTTTGGAAAACAAATAGGAAAGAAGATGAAACAAAGTTGAACTAAGAAGGTGGTGAAAACTGAAAAGTCACCTAGAGGGGGGGGGTGAATAGGTGACAAAGCTAATCAAGGGCAAATTAAAAATTTAAAGCTACAACAATCACAAGATGAATGCAAGCAAGTAAGTATGATAATGAATATGATGAGCAAGTAATAAGTGCAAGCAAAATAGAGTAAGAATTGCAAGAATGTAAACCAATCGCAAACACAAGGATATGTTATCGAGGTTCGAGCACCCAGCTCTACTCCCCGCCTTCCCCAGAAGGATTCTAGCTACTTCCACTATCACAAAGAACAATTACAATGGAGTACCCAACTCCTACAATCTCAAGAACAAGTGATTTCCTTGGTAGTCAAAAGACCACAAACTCTCTCTTTCAAAATCTCTTCCCTTACAAAAGGTCCTTAGAGAATAATGAGTAGAATTGAAGCTCTTTTTGTGTAAGGAAAAGAAATTGAAATCAGAGAAAAACTTTTGAAAACCCTTCAGAAAATGAGAGAATTTAGCTCAAAAACCAAGAACTTTGAAAGCCTTAAACTTTTGAATTTTGCAAAGATTGTTGTTGTAACCAATCTCTCCCCAAACACCCCTATTTATAGGAGAGGGCTAGGGTTTAGGGATAAAACATATTTACTGATGTTTAGGAGGTAATTAGATCAAAATATATCCTTAAACGGATTTTTAAATACAAAAGACAAAAATAAACAGCCCTTAAAAATCTGCCCGTTACTGTTCAAACGGTCGGATCGGTCGATCGGGCCGGTCGACCGGTAGTATAAAAATTTGACCGTTACAGGCTATCGGTCGACCGACCCGGTCGACTGATACAAACTGTGACAAAAATAAATATTCCGGTCGACCGCCCCGGTCGACCGACAGACGTGCACACGGATACGTGCAGCTGCCAGGACTTCGGTCGACTGGTCCGGTCGACCGGACCACTGACATAGGCTCGGTCGACCGACCCGGTCGACCGGATCAGGTCAAAAAGCCAAATTTAAAAAGAAATAAAAGAGGATTTGATTTTATCAAAATACTTTTGAACAGGGATTAGTATAAAACACAAACATATATCTGTAGGCAAAATCTTGTATGCAAAATATTTTTGTATAATTTATAAGAAATTATTTTGGAATGAGCATGTGCGCAAAAACGTGTGTGATAGAGCTTCAAACCTATCCACTATTCTTTAACATACTATAAACTGAAAAACAAATTACATGAAGACTTCTTGAGCTATCTTCAAGTCTTTGAGCCATCCAATGCCTTGCTAGTGCCTTCTCTTCTATGATCCTTCCTTGATGTGCAATTTGCCTTTCTTGCTTTGTGAAACTTAGAAGTTCTTGCAATAGCTAAGCGAATGGTCTCTAAACATGGTACAAACCTGAAACTTATCTTAACAAACTTGTTAGTACCAAATAGCTCATATTTGGTTTGTCATCATCAAAACACAAAACAATTGGAGAGTGTAACCTCTTGGGCCAACAATCTCCCCCTTTTTGATGATGACAAAACAAATAGGCTATTAACAAAAATATAGGGTAGGAGAAAACTCCCCCTCAAATTATGCTATACTTAAAACACAAGAGTATGCTCTAGATGCCAATAATTGAAATGATGCACCAATTATTGAAACCAATTAAAACAAATTTATATAAAAACACAAAAATTGCTCTTGATACAAAAATACCAAAAACAAACAAAAAACACAAGAACACATAAAAAAAAACTCATAAAAACAAAACATATAAATTCATATGGAACCAAGACCAAATGAACTTATTTTTGTCCATGTAAACTTATTCTCCCCCTTTTGTCATACATCAAAAAGGGTTATGAAAAACATGTTTATTCAATAATACAAACATTAAGTTCTCCACAAATAAACGAAAATCTAGCAAAATCAAGAGGTTTAGTGAAAATATCGGCTAGTTGTAAATCCGTGGAAACATAATCAATATCTATATCACCTTTCTCAAAATGATCTCTAAGAAAGTGATATCTAATTTCAATGTGCTTGGTCTTACTATGTTGATTTGCATTTTTGGTCATGTGTATAGTACTAGTATTATCACAAAATATTTTTATATGATCAAAGTGCAAATCAAAATCAAGGAGAGTATGTTTCATCCAAAGGACTTGTGCACAACAAGCCCCCGCGGCAACATCCTCTGCCTCGGCGGTTGAGAGAGCTACGGAATTTTGTTTCCTAGAGGACCATGAAACAAGACAATTACCAAGAAATTGACATGTCCCACTAGTACTCTTTCTATCTACTCTACAACCCGCATAATCGGCATCCGAATAACTAGTCATTGAAAAATCTATAGTTTTTGGATACCAAAGACCCATTCCAATTGTGCCCTTAATATAACGAATAATGCGTTTTACCGCAATAAGATGAGACTCTTTAGGACACGATTGAAATCTAGCACAAAGACACACACTAAAAATGATATCCGGCCTACTTGCCGTTAAATATAAAAGACTTCCTATCATGCTTCTATATAATTTAATATCAACATTTTTACCTTGTTCGTCCTTATTAAGCTTGGTTGTAGTTGCCATTGGAGTGTTGCAAGCCTTTGATCCTTCAAGCCCAAACTTCTTTACTAGCTCCTTTGCGTACTTGGCTTGGTTAATGAAGGTTCCGTCTTGCAATTGCTTGATTTGGAGTCCAAGGAAGAAATTAAGCTCACCCATGGAAGACATTTCAAACTCTAGTTGCATTACCTTTTCAAAATCCTTGCACAAAAGCTCATTAGTAGATCCAAAAATTATATCATCAACATAAATTTGCACAATTAAAATATCATTCTCAACATGCTTAGTAAAAGAGTTGTGTCTACTTTGCCTTTAATAAAATCATTTGAAATGAGAAAACTAGAAAGCCTTTCATACCAAGCTCTTGGAGCTTGTTTCAATCCATACAAAGCTTTATCAAGTTTAAAAACAAAATCGGGATGAACATGATCAATAAAACCAGGAGGTTGAGCAACATAAACTTCTTCATTAATAAAACCATTTAAAAATGCACTTTTTACATCCATTTGAAAAAGTTTAAAATTTTTAAAACATGCAAAAGCTAGTGTCATCCGTATGGCTTCAAGCCGTGCTACGGGTGCAAAGGTCTCCTCAAAGTCAATTCCCTCAACTTGAGTGTAACCTTGGGCCACTAACCTAGCTTTATTCCTAATGACATTTTCGGACTCATCCATCTTGTTTCTAAAGATCCACTTAGTACCAATTATTGGTCTATCGTGGGGCTTAGGAACAAGGTGCCAAACTTGGTTGCGCTCAAATTGATTGAGTTCCTCTTGCATGGCAAGCAACCAATATGGGTCCGTCTCGGCTTCGAGAATGCCTTTGGGTTCAAAATGAGAAATAAAAGCAAAGTTACCACATATGTCATGGAGTTTGGAGCGCGTTGTGACTCCTTTAGATGCATCACCCAAGATGAGCTCCTTAGGATGATTTGTAGCGTATCTCCAAGCTTTAGGAAGCGGTTGAGTGCTTTCCTCCTTATCCTCTTGAACTTCACCAATAGGATCTAGCTTTTCTTCTTGAGCGGGTGAGTCCTTCAAGGATAGTCTCTCCATGTCTTCACCTAGTGGTTCAATCTCTACAACATTCTCAACAACCACATTAGATTCTTCAAATTTAACATGCATGGATTCTTCAATGGTTAGTGTAGATCTATTGAAAACTCTATATGCTTTGCTAGTAGAGGAATATCCAACAAAGATAGCCTCATAAGCCTTAGCATCAAATTTACCCAAATTATCCTTAGTATTTAAAACAAAACACTTGCATCCAAAAACTTTAAAATATACAACATTTGGTTTTCTAGAATGATACATTTCAAATGATGTTTTTGAAGAATTTTTGCACAAATAAATACGATTCGATATATAGCATGCGGTGTTTACGGCCTCGGCCCATAAATATTGAGGGAGGTCATATTCACTTATCATTGTCCTAGCCATCTCTTGAAGTGTTCTATTTTTCCTTTCTACAACTCCATTTTGTTGTGGAGTTCTAGGACAAGATGTTTCATGCTTAATTCCCTTTTCATCACAATAAGTCATGAAGAGTTGGTTAATAAACTCACCACCTCTATCACTTCTTATTCTCAAAATCGAAAAACCTTTTCTTTTTCAACTCTATTTCGAAAAATCTTAAAATGAGAAAAAGTTTGATCTTTATTTTGCAAAAAGAAAACCCAAGTAAAACAGGAGAAATCATCAACCAAAACAAATGCAAATCTACTTCCATTTAAACTTTTAGTTTTAGTTGGTCCAAAAAGATCCATATGAATTAATTCTAAAGGCCTAGTTGACATGATATCCTTGATTGGTTTAAAGGAAGACTTGGTTTGTTTCCCAAGTTGGCACGCACTACAAATGCGGTCTTTCTCAAAATCCAAGCAAGGTATACCCTTCACCAATTCCTTTGAATTAATCCTAGAGATATGGTCAAAAGATGCATGTCCTAATCTTCTATGCCAAAGCCAAGAATTTTCATCAAAAGCATTTAAGCATTTAGTAGAACAATCTAAACTAAGCATGTCAATAATATAAACATTATTATCACGAAAACCGGTAAGAATACAAACATCGGATTTAACATCAAAAATCTTGCATGAGGAATCATCAAAAACAACTTTAAGTCCACGATCACAAAGTTGGCTAATGCTAAGCAAATTATGTTTTAAACCATCTACTAAAACAACATTCTCTATAATAGGAGATGAACCAATTTGAATATTACCGATACCGATGATGGTGCCTTTGGAATCATCCCCGAAGGTGACGGAGCCACCTTCCATGTACCTTGATAGGGTTGTGAAGTTGTTGATGTCCCATGTCATGTGTCTTGAACAACCACTATCAAGGTACCACCGCTCCCTACGTCTTGGAGCCTTGGTGTGTACCTACATCAAACATTTTAGGACTTGATTTTGGTACCCACATTTTCTTGGGTCCATGAGGGTTAGAGCCATTAACCCAAACAAGATTATTTGAACTATGCAATTTATCATAACAAAACTTAGCTAAATGTCCATGTTTACCACAATATGTGCATCTATATACTCTACCATATCTAAATGCATAATGAGTGTGTGATTTGTGAGCATGGGCATTGTGAGCATGAGAATTCTTAGCTTGTGAAGTGTTAGCATGTGAAGTGGGCTTCTTAGAAAATATGTTCTCAAGTTTCTTGGTATTAAAAGCACAATCATTTAACACTTTTTCAAAATCATTCATTTTGGATTTAAAAGAAGAGATTTCTTTTTCATCAATAATAGGAGATTTTGCCTTACAAGCACTCTTGTAGGCACAAAATTCTTTTTGCATGGAAATGAAATTAGAAGAAATGTCATCTTTTTCTTTAGAAACAATGGCAAGTTGATTTTTAAGAAAAGCAACTTCTTTTTGCAATTTTAAGCATTCAAGTTTCTTATTATCATAAGTTTCAGAAAGTTCTACAAAGGCATGTACTAGAACTTCCTTACTTAGTTCATCATCTTCATCATCATGGGATTGAGGGGTTACCTTGGGTGTGTTTGCCATGAAACACATGTTAGCTTGATCCACCTCCTCTTCGGACTCGCTTTCCGAATCCCATGATGCTTTGTAGGCTTTCTTTTCCTCTGGCTTCTTTGGCTTGAAGGAGGAAGTCATTTTCTTCTTGAACTCCGGACAATCCGCCATGATATGTCCGGGTTTGCGGCAATTGTAGCATATGATCTTCCGCTCCTCTTTACCTTCGAATCTTCTCCGGAAGTTGAACTTGTTCTTTCGGTACAACCTCTTGACATTCCGCACAAGTAGGGTTAGCTCCTCATCTTCTTCTTCGTCTTCATCATCGTCATCATTGGTGGATGAAGTCTTAAAGGCAATGGATTTCTTCTTTGAAGTAGTTGCCTCATCTCTTGCTTTCTTCTCCATCTCATGGGTCTTTAGGTTCCCAATGAGACTAATGATGTCCATTTCGTCCTTGTCGTTCAACTCCTTTAAGGTGGTGGCCTTGATCTCCCAAGATGGTGGAAGAGCCCGTATCACTTTGCGCACCTTTTGATCATTTGAGATGACGTCACCTAATGAAGAAAGACCATTTGTAATTTTAGTGAAACGAGTAATCATACAATCAATGGATTCTTCATCAAGCATTTTGAATGATTCATATTGAGACCTCAAGAGATCTATCTTAGCTCTCTTGACTTGTGAAGTCCCTTCATGTGTGACCAATAAGTGTTGCCATATCTCATAGGCGGATTGGCAATGAATTACCCGTATAAGGTCATCCTCATTCAAGGCGGTTAAAAGGAGTTTTGGGCTTTTGAGTTAGCCTCATATTCTCTAAAGTTGAAGTCGGTCCAAGTGCTCTCATCTTCATTGGGTGCTACATAGGGTTTGGTCAAAGACTTAGCCACTAAACTACCTAGTGATTGCAAAAAGATAGTCATCCTAACCTTCCAAATAGGGAAGTTGAGTCCATCAAATTTAGGTGGGGTTTTAATGTTGTCGGCCATGTTTACTAGTGTATGAATGTATGAATGGAAATGTTGATTAGCAATATTTTAAGGATCTCTCTATGGATGTTAAGCCAAACCTAGAGTCCAAGCTCTGATACCAATTGAAAAGTCACCTAGAGGGGGGGTGAATAGGTGACAAAGCTAATCAAGGGCAAATTAAAAATTTAAAGCTACAACAATCACAAGATGAATGCAAGCAAGTAAGTATGACAATGAATATGATGAGCAAGTAATAAGTGCAAGCAAAATAGAGTAAGAATTGCAAGAATGTAAACCAATCGCAAACACAAGGATATGTTATCGAGGTTCGAGCACCCAGCTCTACTCCCCGCCTTCCCCAGAAGGATTCTAGCTACTTCCACTATCACAAAGAACAATTACAATGGAGTACCCAACTCCTACAATCTCAAGAACAAGTGATTTCCTTGGTAGTCAAAAGACCACAAACTCTCTCTTTCAAAAATCTCTTCCCTTACAAAAGGTCCTTAGAGAATAATGAGTAGAATTGAAGCTCTTTTTGTGTAAGGAAAAGAAATTGAAATCAGAGAAAAACTTTTGAAAACCCTTCAGAAAATGAGAGAATTTAGCTCAAAAACCAAGAACTTTGAAAGCCTTAAACTTTTGAATTTTTGCAAAGATTGTTGTTGTAACCAATCTCTCCCCAAACACCCCTATTTATAGGAGAGGGCTAGGGTTTAGGGATAAAACATATTTACTGATGTTTAGGAGGTAATTAGATCAAAATATATCCTTAAACGGATTTTTAAATACAAAAGACAAAAATAAACAGCCCTTAAAAATCTGCCCGTTACTGTTCAAACGGTCGGATCGGTCGACCGGGCCGGTCGACCGGTAGTATAAAAATTTGACCGTTACAGGCTATCGGTCGACCGACCCGGTCGACTGATACAAACTGTGACAAAAATAAATATTCCGGTCGACCGCCCCGGTCGACCGACAGACGTGCACACGGATACGTGCAGCTGCCAGGACTTCGGTCGACTGGTCCGGTCGACCGGACCACTGACATAGGCTCGGTCGACCGACCCGGTCGACCGGATCAGGTCAAAAAGCCAAATTTAAAAAGAAATAAAAGAGGATTTTGATTTTATCAAAAATACTTTTGAACAGGGATTAGTATAAAACACAAACATATATCTGTAGGCAAAATCTTGTATGCAAAATATTTTTGTATAATTTATAAGAAATTATTTTGGAATGAGCATGTGCGCAAAAACGTGTGTGATAGAGCTTCAAACCTATCCACTATTCTTTAACATACTATAAACTGAAAAACAAATTACATGAAGACTTCTTGAGCTATCTTCAAGTCTTTGAGCCATCCAATGCCTTGCTAGTGCCTTCTCTTCTATGATCCTTCCTTGATGTGCAATTTGCCTTTCTTGCTTTGTGGAACTTAGAAGTTCTTGCAATAGCTAAGCGAATGGTCTCTAAACATGGTACAAACCTGAAACTTATCTTAACAAACTTGTTAGTACCAAATAGCTCATATTTGGTTTGTCATCATCAAAACACAAAACAATTGGAGAGTGTAACCTCTTGGGCCAACAAAAACAACGATGAAAATGAGAAAAAGAATTGCTTTTTAAAACAAGATAAAAGAAAGCTCATTGCTACTAACTACTAAGTGATCCACTAACCATGCTAACCTCTTATTGATATTTGCCTCACATTTTGATCCTCGGCCATCACTAATCCTTGGCTTCAAGAGACGATAAAAAGCATGGCACATAGATGGTTCATCACATTCAAAACTTGCATCAAGAGCAAGCTAATACAAACATTAGATCATCAAACCATTAGAAGGAAGCATGAAATAAGAGAGAGTTAGCTTGGTTAGCAAGTTAGATGTTAGAACCCATCATCATGAGCCATCAATGGCTCTTGCAAGAACAAGGCCTTATAAAGGCTACTCGATTCATGTGGATTATCAAGTAAGTGGTTAGATGGTTAGTGGTTAGTAGTTAGATTGCCATGAGAAGAAGAAAAGTTAGCAACACATCATGTAGAAGATGAAGAAGATTACATCGGAGAAGAAAGGAGGCACCTTTACATAGATTGTCACCATCTATTACATCAATCCCTCTCTATCTCTCTCTCTCTCTCTCTCTCTCTCTCTCTCTTTGAGTCTCTCAGCCCTACTACAAGATTTAAAAATGAAATAACATAACAAAATACAAGAAATGAAGAAAACCTACCTACACTAACCTAAAACATAGAAAAAAAATCAGAAACTACTCCTAAAAATGAAAACTGCTACCTTTTTGGTCAAATACAGGGGTTTATATAGGTATAGGAAGCTTCTGGATGACGAGACAGGTTCAGGCGTCGAAAATCGACGCGTGGCTCCATCCTATTGCCGCGAAAACGCGGCAACTGCCGCATTTCCGCGGCAATACCAGGGACTTAGGTCCCTAGTTTTTGTCAGGAATTTCCTGTCGCTTCAAGAATAATCTGGGTATATCCCAATTCTGGTAATTTCGTCCGAATATTCGTCTGACGTGCGCAGGAGTCTAGGTTCGACGTATTTTTTAGATGATCCCTTGCTTGGTCTCCAAGTAATGCGGATTTAATTACCCTAAATTAGGTTTAATTAAGCTCTTATTACTCCTTTGTCCTTGAACTCTGGATTTACCTGCAATAGAGACCAAAATACGGTTTAGACCGATAATTTATTCATAAATCGGTGGGAAAATGCGATATAATAATGCATAACGTAGACTAATCACACCCCCACACTTATCTTTTGCTCGTCCCGAGCAAAACAAGAAAAGAAAAACTATACTACAGAGGTTATTACACCACTTTCGCAGGTGACACGATTGTACTGAGCGTGTGCAACAAGCCGTTAAACCTCTAGGTTGCCCCTAGAGGAGGAGTGTTGTCTCCTGAGGGTTTTCAGCGGATTGCACCCACAAAATCTATAAAGAAAGAAGACAAATGTTAGTATTTTGAAAATGCATTTTGAAGGAGAGACAAGTTTTATGAAATATTTTTGCAAAAATATAAGCGATCTAAGGTCATAAGTCCACCAAAAATCATTCTTCCTTAAACTTAGTCTCTATGCAAGATCTTGTCTTCAATTAAGGTAAGAATTCAAAATTAGAATGAATATTTTATCTTTCGTAAAACCTAGATAATATGCACTTTGTGATAGTGAAAATTTCTGGGACTTCAACTCTAACCATCAAGCCATTTATTTATATATATATATTATATATTTTTTTTCTTTTTTTTTTTCTTCCCTTAGTTTTTTAGGCTTTCTAGTTCACCCATGTAGTGAACCTATAACCGATGACTCCCAAACCAGACGGTCCTAGGGCACCAGATGAGAAAACATCCCTCGGATTTTAAGGACTCGAGTAAACAAGGCCACAAAATTAAGGGGGATTATTTGCTTCTTATGATCACCGTTAGGCGTGAATAATCATGCTTCTTGAGGCATAGTTATCCAACTTAATAAGTGATTTTTTTAATTTATTTATACTTTATGGCATTTTAGGTCTTTGTTTTCATCCCAAAAATTGTGTAAGTGTGAAGTGCATACTATCTAAGGCAAAATTCAAGATAAAATTATCTCTCCAATTTATCTTACTTAGCCTATAATTTTAAACAAGATTCATTATTTCGACTAGGTTTAAGATGTCATAATTAAGGCTTTCTTAATTTCTAAGATCATCTTAATTTTCATAAAAATAGACCAAAACTTTGTCTCTTGTTTCAAAAAGTTTTTAAAGAAAGAGAAAATTTCTATACAAAAGAGAAGATTTCTAAAGGTATCCTAAAAGAATATAAAAGAAAGAAAATCTAAAAACTCTAAGTTAGTAAACACTCTCCCACACTTATCTCATGCATTGTCCTCAATGCATCGTGATGTATGTATGCATGAAACAAATAGAGAGGAAAGGAAAAAATTACCTCAAGGTGGTGGTTCCGGTGACGGTCTGATTGGTCCACGAAATGCGGCCCAATCATTCTTGCGTGGAGTCCGGAGGAACCCACCAAAAACCTCTAGAATACAACCACTAAAATGATGTATATATTTATGATTTTTATTAAGAATTTTACCCCATCTAATTTCCAAATTTTCAAAATAACTTCAGAGTCGAATTTATCAACACCTTTGTCCCAGAATGGAATAATTGATTTGGACTCAGGTAATACAGGAACTAATACCAACTCAGGAAAAAGACTTAAGTCAAGTAAAGGTTCGGAAGTCGAGATCGGTTCAGGAAGTGGGTCCAAATCAAAAAGTTGAAACTCAAGTCTACATGCATTTCCCCATGATGGAATGTAACTTTCTAAGATTGGTGATTCAAGTTCAGGAATGACAGGTATGGGAATCAAAACTGACTCTAAAATGTTCCTCAAATTGGGTAACAAAACAGGAGTCAATAGTGATTCAGGGATTTGAACTGGATCACAAACTTGAGGATCAAAGTCACATTCCTCATTGAGTTCAATTCCACAAAAATGAGAACTTTCCAATTTATCAATGGGACTTTCAAAAGTATGAAATTGGTCAAGTTCAATATGATCATCATAAATGATTGGTAATTCAATTTCATAATGGACTGGTACAGGATCCAATACTGACTCGGGAAAAGGCCTGAATTCAGGTAAAAACACCTCAGTCAATATTGAATCAGGAAGTGAAATTGAATTATCAAGTGGAAGTTCAGGATCATATTCATGCTCAAGTTTAATTTCAGGAAAAGGATAACTTGCCAAAATGTCAATAGGATTTGAAGTTTGGACAAGTTTAGGTGGGTGTGCTGAAATTGAATCTTGATGTTCAAAATGACAAGAGTCCTGGGTCAGATCAATAGAGTTTGGCATAGCTGAATTGGTCAAAGGTTGATAAGATAAAGTTTTCTCATTCCTATAAATGCTAACCAATTGACTCAGTTGTGTTTCCAACTATTGACAGTCTCGGCAGATGATTTTTAAAATTTTAGTGCGGACTCTTGCAAGACTTCTATCCTCTTTTCTAGATATGATGTATCTTCAAGTGGTTGTTCTAGAAAAGGAGTATAGGAATCATGGTTTCCAAAACAATAGGAGTCATGGGTCAAATTGATAGAGTTAAAGATATTTGAATTGGTCAAAGGTGGTGAAGAGAGAGTTTCTTCATTCTTTAAAATGTTGACCAATTTACTCAATTGTGTTTCCAACCTATCAATAGACTGAGAAGAAGATTTTTGAAATTGTAATGCGGACTCCTGCAAGATTTCTATTCTCTTTTCTAGACTTGATTTTTCTACAAGTGGATGCTCTAGAATGGGAGTATAAGAATCTTGGTTTTGGAAATTTTGTGAAGAATGTGAGTCAAAATTGTTTTGAGATTGAAGCTTGGACTCACACAAGAGTTCCTTACTCATTTCCAGGGCAGATGATTGGTCATTATGAGGAGGTGAAACTGAGTAAGACTCTTGAAAATACTGTAGAATTGGAGAGGCCAATGTTTTCCGAAGTTGTTGCTCGGCCTCTTGTAGATTGGCTTCTATACTCTTTTCTAGCTCTGATTTTTCTTCAATGGGAGGTCCAAAAAAGGAGTATAGGAAGCGAAATCGGGGAATGAATATTGTGTAAATTGTGGACAAGGTGGACATGGGGGATAAGGAGGTTGAAAATTAAACTCGGGGGAGGTGAATCCCTATTGACTCTGTGACGAGTTGAAATTATTTTGAAAATTATAGTCATAAGAATGTGGGTATGGGTTGTATTAATTCGGATAAGTCCAACCCGGTGTATTTGGTTGGTTCATATTGTGAAAAATCGGGTTGGAATTATCTGAAACAAATGGGGTCGGTGTGAAATATGAATTCATATTCGGATTGAAAGAATTGTTATTGTTGAATTCCATTTCACAAACAATCACAAACAAAAAAGAAAGAACAAACAACAAACAAAAAGAAAAGACAAAATCAAAACCAAGCCTATAGTAGGGTTGACCTAGACCTAGACGACTCCTAACTAGTCGATTACCCGGGGGAGGTTGTTGCTTGAATCTGACCACAAGCTAATCGGCCAGGTAGGGGCAAAATACGGTGGGAGGTATCCGTGCGTAAGCAACGGGCCTTAATTACGCCAAACCACGGTATCTTAGAGGCGTAACCTCTTAATCCCCAACCTTAGACACCAATTTCACAAGAGTAAGATTCAAAACAAGTTCCACCTGTTGGCCCAAAGGCCTATCACCCTAGTTTTGATGATGATCAACTCATGAAGTTATGTTTACTAATGATCTTGTGTTTAATTAGTGACAGATTCATTATCAAGATCTTAGTAGGTGCATAGCTCAACAAAGGATAAAGTGTCAAGATTTGGAGCTAGCACGGTGTGATCCAAGGAGCTTTTGGATCAAGCTTGGACCAAGTCAAGAAGATGAGAAGACTTCAAGGGAAGACTTCAAGATCAAGACTTGTGTCTAGGTATAAGATTTTGTTTTTCATTTTAGAGTAAAATGTAAAGGATAGATAGTTGGTGGATTGCTCAAGTATATATCACACACACACTCTTGATTTACTTGATAGAATTGTTTTCATAAAAGATTTTTTAGTTTAGAAAAGATTTTTCATTTTGGAAAAATATCATATTTTGGTTTTTGGTATTTCTCATATTCATATCTTTAAACCAAAATCAAGTTTAGAGCTTTATGTCAAAAACATAGATATTTCATCTTGACTGTGTAGTGGATCATATCCATACACACTATGCTTTAAAAGTATATCTTGTTTTTGTATTTGATGAAGATTTGGAAAAACATGTTTTGGAAAAATATTGTTTTGGAAAAACAGTTTTTGTTTTGAACCAAATATTTCCAAGTTACAAAAATAGTCCAATCTTTTATAACATGCCTTGATTTTGTGCAAGCATGTTTGTATATCAAAGTATATTGGTTTAAACTATTTTTGTAGATTTTTATGTATTTTATGGGATTTTATCTGAGCCAAAAAGACCATGTTTTAAATCCCAGAAAACTGTTTCAGGCTTCGGATAAGTCGACTAATAGCCTTTATAAGTCGACTAATCCTGGAGTCGGCCGACCGGACCGGTCGACCGACGTGCACAAACGTGCACGCCTTTGTGTACTGGAGGACGGCCGACCGTGCCGGTCGACCGCTCCAGAGAGCAGAGCTCTCTGGAAAGTTCGGCCGACCGATCGGGTCGACCGACAGAGAGTTAGACTCTCAGCTCCAGTGGGTCGGTCGACCCAGGCGGTCGATCGTGGCTCCAACGGTCAGAAATCTGACCGTTGGCGGTCGACCGCGCCGGTCGACCGGCAGTTCTGACAGATCCCAACGGCTAGTTTTCTGGCAGCCTATAAATTGGGAGTCTTGTCATTGTTTTGAAAAAAGATTTTGGAGTCTCTTAGAGCCAGTTTTTCCCAGACTTTTAAAAGGGTTTTCTCCACAAAATAGAGAGCAAATATTTCCTATCTAAAGGGAAGTTTTATCAAGAGTGTTTATAAGAAAGTCTTTGAGTTTTCCTCCATCTTTCACATCCTTGTTTTTCTCACACCACACTTGAGCTATCCATTGATTATTCATCCTATAGGTGTGTTGCAGTGAGAGTGCTTTAGGTGATCAAAGAGTTGTGATCACCAAAGATCTTTTCTTTGTTCTTTGAGGAGACGGGCAAGTGTGCTCGTGATTGTTTGGGTCCTAATGAGGACTTGGTGTTTTCGGGTTCGGGTGCGAACTCGTGATTGAGGTGCGGCCTCGGCGAGCCGGTGGGCTTGCGGTGTGTAAGGGACTAGGGAGTCCGAGGGCTTGTAGGTGTTGCGGCACCGAGGAGAGATCCATTGGGATCTTGCATAGTGGAAATCCTTCATGTGTCGAAGGCGGGGATGTAGAGCAAGTGTGCTCGAACCTCGAAACATACCCTTGTGTTTGCGATTGCTATCTCTCTCTATCTCCTTTATATCTTGCATAGCTTATATTGTCTTTACATTTATATGCTTGATATATCTTGTGTGCATAATTGATATATATACTTGCGTGGGATTGTTGCTAACACTTGTATTCAACCAAGAGAGCCAACGCGGCACCTCAACCCATTCAAGGGGAATCTAGAGGAGTTTGTCCAGAGCCCTTCACGGGGAATTCGGCAACACTCTTTGGTTATACGTGGTGTTTAGTGTAAAAGTTTTAATTAGGTCATAATTTGTTTTAGCTTCCGTATTATTTGCATTATTCATCATTAAGTGACCATTAGATTAGCCATCACCTATTCACCCCCCCTCTAGGTGAACCTACACCACCCTCGATCAATCTCTTAATGAGTCCGAGATGTCCCTAGGGGCCAACGTCTATTAATTTTTATTAGGGCTTGGGTTGTGTGAGTGGGGAGGTGGTTTTTGGGCTAAGGAAGGGTGATGAAATCCCCACCTTATCTTGTATGGGTTTCGCCCTTAAGTTCAATTCGTGCAAGTGTGCAATATAGATAAGAATATAACACAAAGCGATAAATCACCCACGTGTTTGTCCTATGCTATATGCAATGCCATATGTACATCTCCATCCAGATCACAACAACAGAACAAAATACAGTAGATTGGAATTGAATTGACACGTGCCTAAATGCAAATGTCTAAGCAGTTTTAAAAGCTTCCAAAATACCGTATTTTAGTTCTTTAGTTTATTGCGGTGTGTAGGCAATCAAAACAAGAAAGTAATAGTACAGATCAACTAGCTGTTACAATGAACACATCTCAGCACAACAAGATATACAATTATCATAACATGGCCGCGTTTTCGAGGCAAAAGTCGCGTTTGCGTGGCGGTTCTTTAGAAATGAGGCCCTGCTTTCTAGAGCAGGGAAATGCAAAGCTAATATTTATTCTGCAATGTTAAGCACATGTAAAGATTGCCCTGCACACCAAAACAGAGAAGAAAATGTTAACAAAAACGTGATATCAAAACCATTCCCTTTCCCGGCAACGGCGCCAAAAATTTGATCGGGGGAAAACCAGCACTCAAAATATTTGTTTTGTGAAATCGATGTAAAAGCTCATATATGTGCTAATGTACCCTCGATACTTCCGTTATAGCATTGGCTCAACGGGTCGAATCCACAGGGAAGGGAGGCGATAGATGCATTGACAGTTTTTATTCACGTTTTATGTTAACAATTCTTCTTTGTTAAAAGAAATAAAAAAAGAAAGTGAAAAGAAAAAGAAAAGGAAATCCAGAATGTGGTAGGTGGAGAAGGCGATGAAAACATCGATGCAAAAACAAAAGAGAAGTGGTTTGGAAAACAAATAGGAAAGAAGATGAAACAAAGTTGAACTAAGAAGGTGGTGAAAACATCGATGAAAATGAGAAAAAGAATTGCTTTTTAAAACAAGATAAAAGAAAGCTCATGGCTACTAACTACTAAGTGATCCACTAACCATGCTAACCTCTTATTGATAGTTGCCTCACATTTTGATCCTCGGCCATCACTAATCCTTGGCTTCAAGAGATGATACAAAGCATGGCACATAGATGGTTCATCATATTCAAAACTTGCATCAAGATCAAGCTAATACAAACATTAGATCATCAAACCATTAGAAGGAAGCATGAAATAAGAGAGAGTTAGCTTGGTTAGCAAGCTAACAAGTTAGATGTTAGAACCTATCATCATGAGCCATCAATGGCTCTTGCAAGAACAAGGCCTTATAGAGGCTACTCGGTTCATGTGGATTATCAAATAAGTGGTTAGATGGTTAGTGGTTAGTAGTTAGATTGCCATGAGAAGAAGAAAAGTTAGCAACACATCATGTAGAAGATGAAGAAGATTACATCAGAGAAGAAAGGAGGCATCTTTACATAGATTGTCACCATCTATTACATTAATCCCTCTCTATCTCTCTCTCTTTGAATCTCTCAGCCCTACTACAAGATCTAAAAATGAAATAACATAACAAAATACAAGAAATGAAGAACACCTACCTACACTAACCTAAAACATAGAAAAAAATCAGAAACTACTCCTAAAAACGAAAACTGCTACCTTTTTGGCCAAATACAGGGGTTTATATAGGCATAGGAAGCTTCTAGATGACGAGACAGGGCCACGCGTCGAAAATCGACGCGTGGCTCCATCCTATTGCCGCGGAAACGTGGCAATACCAGGGACTTAGGTCCCTGGTTTTTGTCAGGAATTTCTTGTCGCTTCGAGAATAATCTGGGTATATCCCAATTCTGGTAATTTCATTCGAATATTCGTCTGACGTGCGCAGGAGTCTAGGTTCGACGTATCTTCTAGATGATCCCTTACTTGGTCTCCAAGTAATGCGGATTTAATTACCCTAAATTAGGTTTAATTAAGCTTTTATTACTCCTTTGCCCTTGAACTCTGGATTTACCTGCAATAGAGACTAAAACACGATTTAGACCGACAATTTATTCATAAATTGGTGGGAAAATGCGATATAATAATGCATAATGTAGACTAATCAGAAGGACGCCATCATCCTGATCTCCCCATTAAGACTGAGATTGTGTTGTATGACTAATCATCTCATAGCTGAATCGTGAGCTGGCTCGCAGTAAGGAAACAAAAAGGAACCTTAATGAAAAATGGTATTGATTGAGGTACAACCTGCACACAAAATAAAGATTTTCAGATTTAGAATGAAGATGTGCAAGTGCTCAATTCTTACCGCTATAGCAAGTGGCTATGCAGGTCGTGATCCACAAGGAGGGTTTTGCGATAGAAGCGTTCACGGTTCTTTATTGAAATCTTAATGAAGACAAAACGAAAGTTCTTCTTTGTTTTTAAGAAATAAAAATGAAAGAAGAGTTAAAGGTTAAAGTTAGAAAGAAAACGGTAGAATGAGAAGGTGGAGAAAATCAGAAAACGATGAAAGCGATTATGTATAAATGAGTTGGAAAAGAAATGATGAAAGATTTGGAAGATGTGGTGAAAGAAATCGTGTTGGCGATCTATACTAAAGAAATAAAAGAAAAGAAAGAAGGTTGAAGAAATACTTACCTAATTTGATTGATGACTTACCTGGAAACCTTGCATGTTCTACCTTGCTTGGAGGCGTTCAACGCATAGATCATAGGATCGAGCTCAGTCCCCATTCGCATTATATCATCAAGCGGCGCAAGAATGAAGTGATACGGATCTTGAGGAGGAGAACGTCTTCATGAACTATCGTTGGCACTCACATAACATCGTTATACTTTTGCTTCTGGATTCACTTGCAAGCTCATCAAAAACAAAGGAGGTAAAGTAGAAAGAGGAAGAAGGAAACAAAAAAAAATACGAACATAAAAAGAAGCATTTACCTTTATTACTTGCAGAAACAATGGAAGAAAGGAGGAGGGTACATCGGTGTCACTCTCAACATAAGCCTCTCTCTCTTACTTACATGAATCTTCATCTAACCTAAGCTTACATACAAATTACATAAAAAGAAAAGAAAACCTAAACTACAAAGATTGAAAACTAGGCTAAATCCTATCTCTGCATGGTCGTCCTATTTTCAGCACAAATACTACCTTTTTATAGGCAAAAACCCAACGTGCAGGATCCCGGGGAGATCGGGGGAGCAAACGCTCCCCCTAACTCCCCAACCAAGCCGCGGAAACGCAGCTTTGGCCACATTTCCGCAGCCAGGGTGTGCCAGGTGGCCACACCCTGTTGGTGGGTTGCCCTGGTATTCCCTTCTGCTTTTCTCTTCAGTTGGTTTCTTCGTTTGAGTCCAGTATTGTGACGAAATGGCCTTGGATTCTTGGCTTTAACCGATCGATTCTGAGAGGATTCTTCTCAACCGGTTTTCAACCTCTTGATTTTGCCCTGATTCAGTGAGTGCGAATTAATTCTGATTAATTCAGAATTTGGTGGGCTTTTGGGCTCATTTCTCTTCATCTCCTTAAGGAATAGGCCTGCAAATAAATTAAACAATTAATTAGGACAATGCAGACTTTATTCTATAATAAGTATGAAAATATGATACTAAATATGCAACATTAGCGACCAATCACACCCCCATACCTTTCTTTTGCTCGTCCTCGAGCAAAACAACTAAACTATACTAAGGATTATTAGACCACTTTCGCAGGTCACACGATTGCACTGAGCATGTGCAACAAGCCGTTAAACCTCTAGGTTTCCCCTAGAGGACGAGTTTTGTCTCGTGAGGGTTTTCAGCGGATTAACCCACAAAATCTATAAAGAAAGAGAAATAAAGAGTTAGTATTTTCGAAAAGCATTTTGAAAGAGAAAAATATTTGAAATATAATTGTAAGATTTAAGCAATCTATAAGTTATAGGAAAACTGAATTTTTCATTCCTAAACTTAGTCTCTATTCAAAAATTTGTTATCAATCAAAGTAAGGAGTCAAATTGTACTTCTCATCTAGTCTATTACTTTACCCTAAGTCATATGCACCTTGTGATCGTGAAAATTTTGACTAAAGGTTCATAAACTCTAATTCTTATGCCTTATTTATTTATATATATATACTTTTTTTTAATGATATTATTCCTTAGTTCTATTAGGCTTTCTAATCTGCCCATGTAACGAGCCTCTAATCGATGACTCCCAAACCAAACGGTCTTAGGGCACCACTTAAGAACTCGAGCAAACAAGGCCACAAAACTAAGGATTTTATTATATGAACTCCTTTTAGGGTGAATACTTATGCTTTATTAGGCACAAATACCCAGCTTAATCAGAGGATATATATATATATATATATATATATATATATATATATATATATATATATATATATATTCAAACTTATCTAATCATCTTTCGCATAAATATTAAGGCTTGCTTAGGCCAAAGTGCCTAGCTAATCAATAATTAGACTTGTTCATTTTTTCATAGATATTTTTTTCTTTTTTTTATTTTTATAAGGCATAAGAATCTTTGTTTTTGAACCCTAAGTGTGTAAGTGTATGAAGTGTGCATATTTCATCAAGGTAAAGATCAAGACTAAATTACTTTGACAAATTTTCTTCCTGACCCTAAAAATCAAACAAATAATCTTATTTTGACCAAGTATAAGAAATCCTAATTTAGATTTTCCTATTCCTTAAAATTAACTTAATTTTTTACAAAAAATATGTCAAAATATTATTTCTATTTTCAAAAAGTTTTTAAAAGCAAAGAAAATGTTAAAATTTTTTTTTATATAAAAAGAAAAACAAAAGTTATGTTAGAACCCTCCCCCACACCTATCTCATGCATTGTCCTCAATGTATGAATTAATGCATAGATGCATGAAAAAGACGAAAGGGAAGGAAAATGTTACCTTAAGGTGGTGGTTCCGGTGGTGGTCTGATTGGTCCACGAAATGCGGCCCAATCAACTTTTTGTGGAGTTCGGAGGAACCCACCAGAAGTTTCTCTAATATAACCCATTAAGATTGTGTATCCATGAAGGATTTTTATTAAGTATTTGACCCCATCTAATTTCCAAATTCCATAACTGATTTCAGAGTCAAATTTGTCAACCACCTCGTCCCAGAATGGAGTGTGAAAAGATAGAATGATTGACTTGGACTCAGGAAGTACAGGAACTAATACCGACTCAGGAAGGTGACTTAAGTCAAGTAAAGGTTCAGGAGTCGAAATAGGTTCAGGAATTGGGTCCAAGTCAAGAAGTTGAAACTCAAGTCCACATTTATTTTCCAACAATAAAATGTGACTTAATATTGGTGATTCAAGTTCAAGAATGATAGGTGTGGGAATCAAAACTGACTCTAAAATATTACTCAAGTCCGGTAACAAAATAGGAGTCAATATTGATTCAGAAAGTTGAACTGGATCACAGATTTGAGAATCTAGGTCACATATCTCATTGAGTTCAATATCAAAAAAATGAGAACTTGCCAATTTGTCAATAGGATTTTCAAAAGTATAAAATTGGTCAAGTTCAATATGATCCTCAAAGATGGGTGATTCAATTTCATGATGAATTGGCACAGGATTCAATGTTGACTCAGGAAAAAGATTGAAATCAGGTGAAGACACCGGAGTCATTATTGAATCAGGAAGTAAAATTTAATCACTAAGTGAGATTCATGATCATATTCATTTTCAAGTTCGATTTCAGGAAAAGGATAACTTGCCAAACTGTCAATATTCTTTTCAAAATTTGGAGTTTGGGCAAGTTCAAATGATTGTTCTGAAATGGAACCTTGATTTCCAAAACAACCTGACTCATCGGCTCTAACAGGATGGTTAGTGACATCAGAACTGGTCAAACGGTGGGAACGTAGAGAATGGACCATCATATCTATGTCACGATTACGAGCGTTTTGAGCCTGAGTCATGGCTTCAAGCATCTTTTCATAGTTGATAGGTTCATTATTTTGATGAAAAGATGAAGTATTGTCTTGGAATGGTGGTGAAATTGTGAATCCATCAGATTTTGGGATTTGTGTTTGGACTCACGCATACTCATTTCCAAATTGATAGTTTTCTATTTTGGACTGGTGGAACTGAGTATGAATCTTGAAAATATTGTAGATAAGGTGGAGAAGGAGGACAAGTTGGTTGAAAATTGGACTCGGGGTAGGTGAATCCCCACTGACTCTGTGAAGAGTTGAAATCATTCTGGAAATTATAGTTATTAGATTGGGGGCATGGGTTATATTGATTCGGATAAGACCAATCCGGCATACTAGGTTGGTTAAAGTTATGATATGCCGGGTTGGTAATATCCGAAAATGAAGTCGGTGTGTAATATGGATTATTATTAAAATTGGAAAAATTGTTATTATAAGCCATATCACACAATAGAATATAAACACACAAAAAAAGACAAACAAATAAGCAAACAAATAAAAAGAAAAAATTCTAAACTAAGTTAGGGTAAACCTATGACCTAGACGACTCCTAACTGATTAGACTGTCCACGAGAGGTCTAATGCAGACTTTGACCATAAGCTAATCAGCCAGGTCAGGGCAAGGTTGGTGGGAGGTTTTCCGTCAAAGACGTTCCTTAATTAAATAACCACCAACCTTCGGGCTTTCGGCCCTTAATCCCTTTCCTAGACACTGATTTGGCAGGAGTCAAATTCCAACACCTTTCCCCCTTAGGATAATCTCCTAATTGAGTCCGAGATGTCCCTAGGGCCAACGTCTACTCATTTTTAGTTAGGCTTGGTTAGTGAGTGCTTGGAATCTGATTTTTGGGCCAAGGAAGGGTGATTAAATCCCCACCTTATCTTGTTATGGGTTAATGCCCTTAAGATAAGTTTATGCAAGTGTACAAGATATGTAAATAAGATTCACTCAAAGCAATGAAAATCAACCAAGAGATGAGTCCTATTCTACATGCAATGCGAACGTACCTTGCTCCAGTACTCTTCAACAGTAAAAATAAATGAATTGAAAAGACACGTGCCTAAAAATGCAAACGTCTAATCAATTTTTATCTTTGTCAACAAGTATTTTACTGTTGGTTTATTAGCAGGCTTATGTGATGGCATATAAGAATTAAGAATTGCAGCAGTTATGTTTTTGCAAAGAAAGCAACCCTGCACAAAACCTATTTAGTAGTCAACTTCTTTTTGCCGCGGATCCGCGGCTTTGGCCGAGAAAACGCGGCAAATCAGAGGGCACTTGGTCTCTACTTTCTAGAGCAGAGGCCCAAGACCACTTATATGTTACTGCAATCTTCTTTTCCTGCTTTGCTTGCCCTATAACCTGCAACAGAGAAGAAAATTCGTTTTAGTTCTAAAAAATTTTCAATAAAAATCAGATTTCAATAAAAACGTTACCCTCCCCGGCAACGGCGCCAAAAATTTGATTGAGGTACAACCTGCACACAAAATAAAGATTTTTAGATTTAGAATGAAGATGTGCAAGTGCTCAATTCTTACCGCTATAGCAAGTGGCTATGCGGGTCGTGATCCACAAGGAGGGTTTTGCGATAGAAGCGTTCACGGTTCTTTATTGAAATCTTAATGAAGACAAAACGAAAGTTCTTCTTTGTTTTTAAGAAATAAAAATGAAAGAAGAGTTAAAGGTTAAAGTTAGAAAGAAAACGGTAGAATGAGAAGGTGGAGAAAATCAGAAAACGATGAAAGCGATTATGTACAAATGAGTTGGAAAAGAAATGATGAAAGATTTGGAAGATGTGGTGAAAGAAATCGTGTTGGCGATCTATACTAAAGAAATAAAAGAAAAGAAAGAAGGTTGAAGAAATACTTACCTAATTTGATTGATTACTTACCTGGAAACCTTGCATGTTCTACCTTGCTTGGAGGCGTTCAACGCATAGATCATAGGATTGAGCTCAGTCCCCGTTCGTATTATATCATCAAGCGGCGCAAGAATGAAGTGATACGGATCTTGAGGAGGAGAACGTCTTCATGAACTATCATTGGCACTCACATAACATCGTTATACTTATGCTTCTGGATTCACTTGCAAGCTCATCAAAAACAAAGGAGGTAAAGTAGAAAGAGGAAGAAGGAAACAAAAGAAAATACGAACATAAAAAGAAGCATTTACCTTTATTACTTGCAGAAACAATGGAAGAAAGGAGGAGGGTACATCGGTGTCACTCTCAACATAAGCCTCTCTCTCTTACTTACATGAATCTTCATCTAACCTAAGCTTACATACAAATTACATAAAAAGAAAAGAAAAACCTAAACTACAAAGATTGAAAACTAGGCTAAATCCTATCTCTGCATGGTCGTCCCATTTCAGCACAAATACTGCCTTTTTATAGGCAAAAACCCAACGTGCAAGATCCCAGGGAGATCGGGGGAGCAAATGCTCCCCCTAACTCCCCAAGCAAGCCGCGAAAACGCGACTTTGGCCGCGTTTTCGCGGCCAGGGTGTGGCCAAGTGGCCACACCCTGTTGGTGGGTTGCCCTGGTATTCCTTTCTGCTTTTATCTTCAGTTGGTTTCTTCGTTTGAGTCTAGTATTGTGACAAAATGGCCTTGGATTATTGGCTTTAACCGATCGATTCTGAGAGGATTCTTCTCAACCGGTTTTCAACCTCTTGATTTTGCCCTGATTCAGTGAGTACGAATTAATTCTGATTTAATTCAGAATTTGGTGGGCTTTTTGGCTCATTTCTCTTCATCTCCTTAAGGAATGAGCCTGCAAATAAATTAAACAATTAATTAGGACAATGCAGATTTTATTCAATAATAAGTATGAAAATATGATACTAAATATGCAACATTAGTGACCAATCTGGTATCAAATGGCTATGAAGTTGGTGGACCAACAACGACGATTGAAAGATTTAAAGATCATGAATTGTGATCTGAGCTTATCCCTTCAAAAAAAGAAAAAAAAATGAAGTGAGTGTTGACTGCGAGTCATCGCCTAGATGAGATGGTCGTAAGTAAGAAGAATGTCGTTAACTTTTCTGATTTCAACTATAGAATGTGCAATATGAAAACATCAAACTTCGGTCTCGAGTTCGTCAGTTGGAGCAGAAAGTTGAGCAGCAGGGCACGAGTTAATGGAGTTGAGACCTAAAGCGTAAGGAGCTGAAGACCTCTGTCATGAATTGAATAGGTTTCGCTCCCTGATCGAGATTGGTGATGCTAGTAGAAGGAACCGATAGTAATCTAGCTTTTTTGGGATTTCAAGCTTCGTCTTTTTGTGTGCTCGTGTTTTGCATCCTCCTTTTGTATAATGCAATAATTAGTAATAAATATTGATTTGAGTTTTGACATTGCTTTCATATTTGTTAGCTGAGGGATGTCGTGAATTATCGCATGAGATCAGTAATTGAAATAGCATTTAGGAGTTTAGGTATTAGGGAGACCCTTTAGCTTTGTAGTGATCCCACTAGAGATAGTCTCCATCCAATTCTGTCAGAGCGAAATTAGTACAATCTGCCAGAGAAAACCCGACTTAGGATGTAGGGTTGTGCCTTCAGGAGCACATTCGTCTTTCAGAAGAGTTTTTGTATAAGCTTTAGCTGTCAGGATGAGACCTCGCTATAGGATGTCAGAGAGATAGAGTCGTCTGGAAAACCTTGTCTTTTAGGAGTGTCTCCATGTAGGCTTTAACCATCAAGTTGTGAACCCACTACAGGCTGTTAAAGGGAGATGTCAGGGGAATTTTTGTCTTTTAGGAGAGCCTCCATGTAGGCTTTAGCCATCAGTGTGAGGACCCGCTTTAGACTATCGAAGGGGGTCATCAAGAGCACTTTCATCTTTCAGGAGAGCCTCCGTATAGGCTTTAGCCGTCAGGGTGAGGTCGCTATAGACTATCGGAGGGAACTGTCACGAGCACTTTCATCTTTCAGGAGTCTCCATGTAGGTTTTAGCTTTCAGGGTAAAGACCCACAATAAGCTGTTAAGAGAGAGCTGTCAGCATCTTTCAGGAGAGTCTTCGTGTATCCTTTATCTATCAAGGTGGGGACCTGCTATAGGCTGTTAAGAGATAAAGCGGTCAGAAGGACTTCCTTTCATCTTTTAGAAGAGTCTCCATTTACGCTTTAGCCATCAGGATGAGGAACCGCTATGAGCTGTCGGAGGGAGCCGTTAGGAGCACTTCCCTCTTTTAAGAAAGTCTTCATGTAGTCTTTAACCATAAGGGTAAGAACCTGCTATGGGCTGTTAAGAGATAGAGCTGTCATGAGGACTTTCATCTTTCAGGAGAGTCTTCGTGTAGGTGATTGAGGCTGAACATGCACACAAATACAAAATTTTAGAACTTTAAAATAGAGATGTGCAAGTGCTCAATTCTACCACGATAGCAAGTGGCTATGCGGGTCGTGATCCACAAGGAGGGAAGTTTTTTAGTAAGTTCTCTTTTAAGATACAAAGGATGGTTAAAATTCTTCTTTTAGTTCTTGTAAAGAAAAGGAGAAAAATTAGGTTAAAGTGAGTTAAGGAGAAAGTGGTAGAATGAGAAGGTAGAGAAAATAGAAGTGATATGTACAAAGAAATTGAAAGAGTGAAAGAGATTTGGGTATTATGGTGTTGGTGATCTACACTAAAAGTTACAAGAAAAGAAAGAAAAACTAAAACCTAAAAAACATACTTACCTCTTCGGCTCCTGCAAATGAGATCTTCCCCATTTCCGATTTACACTATAAAATGAAGGGGCGAGCTATACTACCATAGAAATGGATATTCATCACCATAAGCCATCAACGGCACTTGCAAGGATAAGGCACCTTCGAGGCTATCAGTTTCATTTGGATCCACAAACACAAAAGAGGGAAGCGAACAAAATAAGAATAGAAAAGAAAAGGAAACCTGGATTCGATTCAAATAACAATGGAAGAAAAGATCACTTACACCGGTGTCACCTTCAGTACAAGCTTGCTCTCATTCCTCCATGAAAGTCTCCTCTCCTCTCAGTTACATAAATAAAACAAAAATTACATGAAAGAAAATTAAAAACCTAAGTTACAAACTACAAATTAGCCTAAGTTCTACTCTCTGCTTGGTCGTCCCCCGGGCCTCTGAAAATCCTAGTATTTATAGGTAAAACTCAACGTAAGAGAGTGTACAAAGATAGGGGGAGCAAACGCTCCCCCTAACTCCTTAACAAAGCTGCGGAAACGTCGCTTTGGCCGCGTTTCCGTGGCCAGGTGGCCATACCCAGTTGTTAGTACTCCCTGACTTTGCGATATACTTTTATCTTCAGCTGGATTTGCAGTTTAAGTCTGGGATTTTGACGAAATGGCCTTTGATCTTTGGCTTCAACTGATTGATTTGTTGGGATTTATTCTAACTGGTTTTCAACTGATCTGAACTGACCTGATCTATCCTGATTTACTGACTTCGAATTAATTCTAATTTAAATCAGAATTTGATGGGCTTTTGGGCTCATTTATCTTCCCTCTCCTTTAGGAATGGGCTTGCAAATAAATTAAACAATAATTGGAAAAAAGAAGAGTTTATTTTATAATAAGTATGAGAATATGATAATGAATTCTGCTTTCTTGAACAGAGTCCAAGGTCACTTATATATCCACTGCAGCAAAAAAAATCCTTGTTGTTAAATCTGTATATCAAAAACAAAGAAGAAGGTTAATCAAAAATGTGAACTTTAAAGAGAATTACTTACCGTCCCTCCCCGGCAACGGCGTCAAAATTTGATTGAGGTTGAACCTGCACACAAATACAGTATTTCAGAACTTTAAAATAGAGATGTACAAGTGCTCAATTCTACTGCGATAGCAAGTGGCTATGCGGGTGGTGATTCACAAGGAGAGACTAGCGATGAAAGCTTTTTTAGTAAGTTCTCTTTAAGATACAAAGGATGGTTAAAATTTTTCTTTTAGTTCTTTTAAAGAAAAAGAGAAAAATTAGGTTAAAGTGAGTTAGGGAGAAAGTGGTAGAATGAGAAGATGGAGAAAATAGAAGTGATATGTACAAAGAAATTGAAAGAGTGAAAGAGATTTGGGTATTATGTTGTTGGTGATCTATACTAAGAGTTACAAGAAAAGAAAGAAAAACTAAAACCTAAAAAACATACTTACCTCTTTGGCGCCTGCTTACCTTTTACCTGTATCGACGATGTACCTTTCTTTGAAGGCGAGTAAAGCATGGCAGATGAAATCTTCCCCATTCCCGATTTACACTATAAAATGAAGGGGCGAGTTATACTACCATAGAAATGGATATCCATCACCATAAGCCATCAACAGTACTTGTAAGGACAAGGCAACTTCGAAGCTATTGGTTTCATTTGGATCCACAAACACAAAAGTGGGAAGCAAACAAAAACAAGAATAGAAAAGAAAAGGAAACCTCGATTCGATTCAAATAACAATGGAAGAAAAGATCACTTACACCGGTGTCACCTTCAGTACAAGCTTGCTCTCATTCCTCCATAAAAGTCTCCTCTCCTCTCAGTTACATAAATAAAACAAACATTACATGAAAGAAAATTAAAAACCTAAGTTACAAACTACAAATTAGCCTAAGTTTCACTCTCTGCTTGGTCGTCCCCCCTGGTCTCTGAAAATCCCAGTATTTATATGCAAAACCCAACGTAGGAGAGTGTACAAAGATAGGGGGAGCAAACGCTCCCCCTAACTCCTTAACAAATCCGCAAAAACGCAGCTTTGGCTGCGTTTTCATGGCCAGGGTGTGGCTAGGTGGCCACACCCTATTGGTGGTACTCCCCGGCTTTGCGATTTACTTTTATCTTCAGCTGGATTTGCAGTTTAAGTCCGAGATTTTGACGAAATGGCCTTTGATCTTTGGCTTCAACCGATTGATTTGTAGGGATTTATTCTAACTGGTTTCAACCGATCTGAACTGACCTGATCTGCCCTGATTTACTGACTTTGAATTAATTATGATTTAAATCAGAATTTGATGGGCTTTTGGGCTCATTTCTCTTCCCTCTCCTTTAGGAATGGGCCTATAAATAAATTAAAAAATAATTAGGAAAAAGCAGCATTATTTTATAATAAGTATGAGAATATGATAATGAATGTGCTATATTAGCGACCGATCAGTAGGCTTTAGCTGTTAGCTCTGAGCTTTCCCACATTTTTCTCTTCAGTACTCCAGATGACGTGCTTTAGGACCAGGTCCCCAATCTAGAATTCATAAGCCTTTACCCTCTTGTGATTTGCAGACTTGATTTGTTGTTGGTAGGTCACGATTCGAACTGTGGCATGTCTCCGCCTCTCTTTGGATTGATCTTGTGCCAATCAGTGCTGAGCGGCATTTTGATCTCAATCACCCTCTTCCTTGCACAGTGTTGGCATATAAACATTGGCTGGAATGATGGTCTTTGTACCATAGGCTAGTAAAAATAGAGTCTCACCCATGGAGATGCGCTTCGTGGTTCAGTATGCCTAAAGCACGACCCATTTGTCCTTTGCCTTGTCGAGGCTCTTGCACAAGCTGTCAAGGTTGATATGATTTCTTATCTTAGCTTGACCACTACCCTGTGAATAGAATGGCGTAGAGAACTAATGGGCAATCTTGCACTTGGCACAGAAGGTAACCACCTTCTTGCTAGCGAAGTTTGTCCCATTGTCAGAGATGCTGGTGTGCGATAGGTCAAAGCGACATATAAGATTTTGCCATAGAAATTTGACCACCTGTTATCCGTGACTTCAGAGAGGCACAACCAACTTCTATCCACTTAGTGAAGTAGTCAGTTGTGACCAGCAGGAATCGAAACTTAGGTTGTGCTCGAGAAAGTGAGCCCACTACATCCAGTCCCCATTACATGAAGGGCCAGAGACTATAATGTATGGAGGTTCGTGCTTGGTTTGCTTGAGGAAAGAGTGAATCTTTGGCATTGTGGGCATCTCTTCACATACTCCTTGTCATTGTTGAATATCTTTGGCTAGTAGTACCCCTGGTTGGTGGCTTTGTGAGCGAGGTATCGACCTCCAATGTGGTTTTCGCATTCGCCATCATAAATCTCCTACATTACTTCCTTGGCTTCATCCAATATGAGATATCTTAAACAAGGATCAGAGTGAAACTCAGAGTAGGACTTCTTGTATAGAATCTCCCCTAGGAGAATGTACTTGGTGATCAAGTGTTGGAGCTTCTATGTTTCGACTCTTTCGTTGGGCATTACCACATCATTCAGGCAGACGATGATGGTATCTCTCCATCTCAGGGAGTGTCCAAGCGGAGCACTTACCTCTCGATCACTGGTTACTGGGCTTCACAATGTACTCGATAAGGATCTTCCTTCAGAATTGGTATTCCACAACTGATGCCAGGTTGGTCAATAAGTCCTGTATGTTTATCTTCTGACCGAGGGATTGTTTAAAGTCACATCGAGAAAAGTTGGACTTCAATGTGAGAACGAGCTACAAGTATGCTGCTATCTGTTTGTCTTTGGCTGCAAACTCCCAGTTGACTTGACTCACCACTAGTAGCGAGTCACAGTGGACCTCGAGTCTTGATAACTCCTAGTGCCGCTGCCATCCCGAGGCCAGCACTGACAGCTTCATATTCAGTCGTGGTGGCAGGGAAGCCTAAAGTGTAGGACTACTCAATGATGGACCCCATAATATCCCTACCCGATAAATACTTGATTAATGTAATTAATGTTTATACTTTAAATTTATTTTTATTTTAATTTTTAAAAATTGAATAACTAAAAATAAATATTAGTTTGATAAATATATTTTTAGAGAGGGATTAAAAATAAATGTAAATATTTACATGTGTATTTTATTGTAAATTATTATTGTCATTATTATTGTTATTATAATTATATTATTATTGTTGTTGTTGTTGTTTTAGTAGAGAGATTAGCAAGATGATTAAGAGGGTAATTAGGAGAGTTATTAGAGAGTGATTTGGTAAGAGAGGTTAGGGAAGAGATGTGACGAGGTGGAAGGTAGAGATGAGTTGAGGGAAAGAGGGCACATGGCTTCGATCCACGAGAGATAAGAAAAACATTTCATTCTCTCTCTCAGCCCATCCCTCTCCCTATATCTCCCCCACTCTCTCTCCCGTACTCTGTATCTCTCCCTATCTTTTTCATTCTCTTTCTCATTCTCTTTATCCCCTTCTTTCTGTAGCTCTCTCCTCTTCTTCCTTCTCTTCTTTCTCTTTCTCCTACTCTCTCTCCACCTTTCCCCAGAGGGCCTGAACGCTACCGCTGGGAGGCTGAACGTCGCGCGCCCAGGCCGCAGCCCCTGGCTCTCTATCTCTCTCTTTTTCCTTCCTCTTTTCCTTCTTCTGCTTCTACGCCTCCTCCTCCTCTGGCTGCACCACCCAGTAGTCGTGCCTCCGCTGCTAGCAAGACGGCCACTGCCATGAACCATCGCTGCCACCTCCTTCTTCCTCTTCTTCTTCTCTCTTTCTCTTTCTCACTCTGCCTTATTTTCTCTCTCTCATTCCCCTCCCTCCCCACCACCGCTGACGGACTGGCATCGCCATTGACTGGCTAGGCCGTTGGCGTTGCCGCGCCCCCCGCCATACAACCTACGCATGCCGCCTCCTCTCTCCCCCAAGCTCTTTTTCTCTCTCCTTCTTTCCTTCTCTTTTCTTGTTGGGTCCACACCAAACACCCAAACCCAAAATCGTTAACCCGTTAACCCAACCTGCTTACTTAAGTTAATTGATTTTGGGTTATTAGATTTAAACCCATTAGAGACTTGACCAGCTTCACAAAAAGCAATACCCGAAACCAATACTTACAATATAAACCCATTAGAGCAATCCAAACCCGTTAAACATCATTTTTAGTTTTCAGGCGATATCTCATCCATCTAGAGTCTGATTTGCTTGATTATTGAGCCATTGCGATCATGGAGACGAGAGCTTCGCATCCGTGGCTATCTTCGGGCACCAGGTCAATGTAATCTTTAATAAATCCTTAGAAACTCAGGTCCAGGTTCAGTGATTTTGCAGAAGCATGAGCACGTTGTATATGTCCTAGGGCTCAGATAGTTGACTCGCCTTCTTGTCCAGCTTATGAAGATTCTTTGTTCTCTTTCCTTGTAGCTTTTGATGTAATAATCATGACTCTGTATATATTTGGTACTCTTGAATAAAGCTGGTTGTTTTTGTGAATAATGCGTTTAATTTCTTGTACTGAGGCTTAGCATGGATACATGTGGGTGTTCGCTTCGTGTATATGCGTCACTGACTCTCATCGCGTCTCGGCTATAGTGTATTTTGAGAAGCAGGGCGTGACAAGTTTTTTTGGTATCAGAGCCAGTTTACACCAAATATGGGTAACCACCTAGGCCAATAGTCAGGCTCTGACTAACAATACAACCCAGTTATCAGATTAGAACTAATTTGGATCTGGAGATGAGTATTTCATCTGCAAGTACTATAATATATCTTCGCTTGAAAGTCCATTTCTTGAATCTTGAGATTAACCGATTCCAATTTTCCTTCCAGAGTGATTTGGATCTTCTTCCAGTTTCATTTTCCCGACTTGATTCTTGCAACCGACCAATTCAGTTTAGAAGATGGCAACATAAATCAGACTGCCGCAACGAAAGTGTGGTGTCTTATATCTCACAGGTAAAGTATTTTCTTTCTTTTCGCAGAGATTTAAATTTCGAGAATGAAAATTTTTATTAGGTGGGTAGGATGTAATATCCCTACCAGATAAATACTTGATTAATATAATTAATGTTTATAATTTAAATTTATTTTTATTTTGATTTTTAAACATCGAAAAACTAATAATAAATATTTGTTTGATAAATATATTTTTAGAGAGAAGGATTTAAAAATAAATATATATATTTACATGTGTATTTTAATGTAAACTATTATTATTGTTATTATCATTATATTATTGTTGTTGTTGTTTGATGCTGCTGTCATTGTTTTAGCGGAGGGATTAGTAGGATGATTAAGAGGGTATTTAGGAGAGTGATTTGGTGAAAGGGGGATAGGTAAGAGAAGTTATGAGGTGGAGGGTAGAGATGGGTTGAGAGAAAGAGGACACATGGCTTTGAATCATCAAAGGATGAGAAAAACATCCCATTCTCTCTCTATCCCCCTCCCCCCTCCTCCCTCCCTCCCTTCCTCCCTCTCCCTATATCTTCCTCACTTTCTCTCTCATACTCTCTCTATCTCTCCCTCTCTTTTTCTTTCTTATTCTCTTTATCTCTCTCCCTCTCTGCATCACTTTCTCTTTTTCTCTCTCCCCCTCTCTCCTCTTCTTCCTCTTCTTCTTCTTCTCTCTCTTTCACACTCTCTCACCATTTTTTCACCGAAGGGCATGAATGTCGTCGCATCACCACTGGCAGGTCGCGCCCCTTCGCCCAGGACGCAGCCCCCGGCCTCTCTCTCTCTTTCTTTTACTTTTACTCCTCTGGCCATACCTTCTAGCCCGCCCAGTCGCTGCGCCTCCACCGTTGGCATGAACCACCACCACGAACAACTACCACAACCTCCTTCTTCCTCTCTCTTTCTCTTTCTCACTCTCCTTCACTCACTCTTTTGTTTCCTTCTCTCCCCACCACTACTGACGGCCTGGCATCACCGCTGACCGGCTAGGCTATCGGCGCTGCTATACTCTACCGTACAACCCCCGCAGTCTGCCTTTCTCTTCCATGCTCTTTTTATCTCTCTCCTCCTTTCCTTCGTTCTTGTTGGGTCCACACCAAACCCCCAAACCTAAACCCAAACCCGTTAACCCGACCCGCTTACTTCAATTAATTGATTTTGGGTTATTGGATTTAAACCCATAAGAGAGTCGCCCCCTTCAATAGTGCCCGAACCCAATAGCTGCAATGTAATCCTATTAGAGCAATCCAAACCCGTTAAGCATCATTTTTGGTTTTTGAGCGATAACTCGGCCATTCGGAGTCTGATTTGCTTGATTCTCAAGGCGTTGCAATTGTAGAGACGAGAATTACGCATCCGTAGCTATCCACGTGCACCGAGATCAATGTAATCTTCGATAAATGCCCAGAAACTCAAGTAAGTGCTTTCTAGCCCTTTTCAATGAAATATATCTTATTTGTGATTGTTTATTTAATATGTTCTGTTGATAAATCATATGCATGTTTGGTTGGTCATGAAACTGTTGACTAAAGGAATTCCAGAATAGTGAATGGTGATTCTAAATATGGCTATGAGGAGTTTAAAATTAGATAATTGTGCATGATTATAGTCTGGCATCGATCATGCTAATGTTACCAAATTTATCGAGGAAATGCAATTATCGTGCACCCTTGTGATAAATATTGTTATTGATTATCTGGTATACCTGTTAAATAGCACAGTCATACCAGTGTCCGACAGAAATTGTGCGGGATCAGATGCCTCATGAGGGCTCCCCGACAGAAATGTGCGAGATCGGGTGCCTTATGGAGGCTCCAGACAGAAAGTCTGCGGGATTCGATGCCTCTTGAGAACCATGGGGGCTCCCCGACACTAGATTGCCCGGTATTGGCATGACGAGGACATCCTCAATGCAATAGTCATCAGATTCAGTATATAATATCACATTTAATAACCCAATAATGATGATATCATGAACGTGTGTTATTTTATCACACTCTCGTTCGTATAATGGTACATGCATACCAGTTCAAACGAGTTCTACTGGGGTGCAGGCTCCGATATGGACTGTCAGTGGCATGGGACACTTGAAGGGAATGATTAAAATATCAGGTGATATTAATTATTATTATTATTATATCTTAAAACACTGCATGTTAATATACATGTGCCATGCCTCTTTTACTTTGATTGCCATGAAATGATGAAGTCTTGACATATATAATCTCTCCCAGAATGACTTCACCACTATTTAACCAGGCACTATTTGTTATTTATACTTAACTACTGCTTAATTATGTACTATATGACCTTATAATTATGATACAACTATAATGTACTGATTGTTATAATAATATATTATATTACTGTTTTTTATTTTATCACTCACTAGGTCACTTATTGACGACCCTGAGTTTATATGCTCAGCTTCAGGTTCAAAGGTTTTGCAGGAGAAGGAGCACGTTGTACGTGTCATGGGACTCAGATAGTTGACTCGCCTTTTTGTCAAGCTCGTGAGGAATCTTTGTTCCCTTTCCTTGTAGCTTTTAATGTAATAATCATGTCTCTATATATATTTGGTTAGCTGGTTTTATTGTGAATATTACATTTAATGCCTTGTACTGAGGCTTAGCACGTGTACATGTGGGGTATTCTCCTCGCATATACGCGTCGCCGACTCTCATTGTATCTCTGCTACAGTATATTTTGTGAAGCGGGGCGTGATAGACCCTTTCGGGTTGCTGTTGACTGATTTTTCCTGCACACAAAATATTATATGTTAGTTTTAAGAATAGATGTGCAAGTCTCAGTTCTAATCCGCGGTAGCAGGGCTATGCGGGTCGTGATCCTCAGGGAGGGACTGCGATGGAAGCGTTAAGCAAGTTTCTCTAAAGTTTTTATTTTTATTTGTTAAGTTAGAAAGGAAGTGGTATTTACAATGAGTTGTGGGAAAGAATATTGGAGAGATGTGGATTTAATCTACGAAAAGAAAATAAAAGAAAAGAAAGGAAAACTTATCTCTTTATTTGCTTGCCGTTTGAACCGTTGCGATGATTTCCCTTTTCTTGGAAGGCGTACAAGCACGGCTTATGGGATCGTCCGCCTTCTTAATCTACTCTACGAAATAAAACAACAAGCTATGAAGACTTGTTCATCGCCATGGGCCGTCAAGGTTCCTTCTTCGGCTAGGTAGTCTCAAAGCGTCAAGTTCTCACGGTTTGCAAGACATCAGAGAAGGAAACAATATAGAAAACAAGATCAAAGAGAACAAGAACACAACATAAAATAGAAGAGATGAACAAATAAACATAACAAAAACAAACCTTTGAATGGATTTCATTAACAATTGAAGAAGAGTTGGCTTACACCGCTGTCACCTCAGTACAAGCATGGACTCTTTCCTCCATGAAAGCTTCCTCCACTCTCAGAATTTACAAAAAGAAAATAAAAATATAAAAGTGGAAAAAAATCCTAAAAATCCTAACTTTGGCCCTTGGCTTGCCTCTGGACGCTCTGTACGTTGCAATGCAGGTGATATTTATAGGGCAGAAGGAAGTAGAGTCCCATCACAACACCTCCACGAAAACTCGTATCTGGATAAGCTCAGATTGCCGCGGGTCCGCGGCACTTTAGTGGCTTCTGGCCACGCGCTTTGGCACGTGGCCCCTCCTGGTCCGTCCATGTGGGCGCCTGCTTCTAGAAGTGTAATCCTGGCCTTTTAAATCTGGATTTTGAGATAACTTAGTAATCAAGTTACTCTTAATCCAGATTTCTTCAAATTTTCTTCCCACGAATTTTCTTCTTATCTTGGCCTTTTATCCTCATCCTGCATGTGTTTAGGGTTAGATAGAAGTCTATCCTTCCCTAATCTCTGATATTTGCAACTTTTAGCCCTTGTATTTGCATTTGAATCTTTGTATTTGCGCTTCTTCACCTGGGCTTCAAACATGGGCTTGGATCTGGGCTTTTGGGCTCTTTAGGCTTTATTTATTGCTAAAATAACAATTCGAGGCCTGCACACAATAAATTACTAATTATTAATAAATGTGCAGAATTAAATGAATAAATATGAAAATGTGATGGTAAATATGATGATAAAAATGCACTTTTCACTACCAATCACACCCCCACACTTATCTTTTTGCTCGTCCTCGAGTAAAAACAAAGAAAAAGAAAAAGTTAATCTAACCTAACTCACTTTCGTAGGAATCACGATTGCACTTAGCACGTGCAACAAGCCGTTAAACCTCTAGGTTACCCTAGAGGACGAGTGTTGTCTCGTGAGGGTTTTCAGCGGATTGCACCCACAAAATCCATAAAAAGGAAAATATTTGAATTATTATTGAAGAGACTAAGTAGTCTATAAGTTTTAGGATTATCATTTTTATTCATTCTTCAAACCTAGTCTTTATAAAGTCAATTGTTATTCATTTTAGGTAAGGATTAAAATTGAATTTCTAATATAGTCTTTTTCGTTACCAAAAATCATATGCATCCTTATGAATCTAGGAATTCCTTAACTTGGACTCTCATGCCTCTTTATCATTTTTATAACATCATCTAATTTTCTTTCGTGTAAGTATCAAGGCTTCTTGAGGCTCTCATACCTAACTAATTGACTATTAGATGTGTTAATATAAATTTTTTTTTTTTTTTGGCATGTATAACTCATCTAATTTTCTTTCGTATAAGTATCAAGGCTTCTTGAGGCCCTCATACCTAACTAATTGATTATTAGATGTGTTAATACATATATTATATTTCTTAGTCTTCTTAGGCTTTCTAATCCACCCATGTAACGAACTTAAAGTCGATGACTCCCAAACCGGTTGGCTTTAGGGCACCAGGTGAGAAAACACCCCGCGGACTCAAATTCGAGTGAACTAGGCCACAAAACTAAGGACTTTATTTTATTTACTCACCTTTAGGCATGAATACTTATGCTTCTTGAGGCACATGTATCCAGCTTAATTGGTGATATTATTTTTTTTTTTCCTTTTTTTTTATGAGGCACAAGGTCTTTGTCTTAGAATCCTAGATATGCATTTGGTATGCATATTTCATTAAGGTAAAAATCAAGACTAATTATTTATTCAATTTCTCTCCTATACCTAAAAATTTAAACAATTTATTTATTTTGACCAAGTTTTTAGAAATCCTAATCGTGATTTTCCTAATCCTTAAAACTAACTTAGATTTCTTTCAAAAAATAAGTCAAAATATTTCCTTTTTATAACATTTTTTTTTTAAATTTTTTTTTTAAATTTTTTTTATTAGCAAATTTTGTTAGTGTCTACTTATGTTAGTATGTTAGTAAAGCCCACCCCCACACTTATCTCATGCATTGTCCTCAATGTATGAATGAATGCATATATGCATGAAACAGAACAAGGGAAGGCGGAAGTTACCTTAGGGTGGTGGTTCCGGAGGTGGTCTAATTGGTCCACGAAATGCGGCCCAATCAAGATAACAGATAATTTGGTGGAACCCACCAGAAACTTTCCTTACATAACCCACTAAAATATATGTATAATCATTTTTTAGAATTTCCACCCCATCAAATTTCCAAATTTCATAATAAATTTCAGAGTTAATTGTCTCAACCTCCTTGTCCCAAAATGGAGTATGAAAAGATGGAATTATTGACTTGGACATTATAGGTACGGGAACGAATACCGACTCAAGGAAGATGCTCAAATCAAGTAAGGGCTCAGGAGTCGGGCTAGGTTCAAGAATTGGGTCCAAGTCAAGAAATTGAAACTCAAGTCCACAATCTTCTTCCCACAATGGAATGTGACCTAATATGGATGATATCTCTTTACTTCCAATATTAAGGAATTCTAGCTCATCGCCATACAATTCTTCAAAACTAAGGTCAACATCTTCCGTCAGAATTGTACAATCAGTTTCAGAAGTAAAGAGATTGTGAGAATCTAGGTCATGTTCAAGTTCTAATTCGGGAAAGGGAAAACTTGCCAAGTTATCAGAATTTGAAGTTTCGGCAAGTTCACATGATGGTACTGAATTAGAATCTTGTTGTCCAAAGCAACTTAGTTCGTCTGCTTTAAAAGAGTGGTCAGCGATATCAGAATCAGCCGGACGGTTAGAACGTAAGCATTGAACCATCAAATCAATATCATGATCACGGGCTAATTTAGCCTCGGTCATGGCAGCTAGCATCCCTTCATAGTCGATAGGTGCTTCTTGTTGAAAATAGGAAGGGTAATCTTGATAAAGTTGTGAGTCGGTGGACTCACGTATCATCATGTCTAAAATTGATGGTGAATTTTGCTTGGACTTATTTATACTCATCATTTCCAAGATAGATGGATTTCTATTCTGAATGGGTGGATCTGAGTATGAATCTTGGGAAGAATGTGGACTAGATGGATATGGAAGACAATTTGGTTGAGAATTAGACTCGGGGGACTCGAAACCCCATGAACTCTGTGACGAGTTGAAATTATTATGGAAATTATAGTCATAAGATGGGGGGTGTGGGTTATATTCATTCGGATAAGACCATTCCGGCACACTAGATTGGTCAAAGTTAGGGTATGCCGGGTTGGTAATATCCGAATAATAGTTAGGAGTGTAATATGGATTAAAATTGGAATTATTCTTATATGCCATATCACACCAACACAAACACAACAAACAAATAAACAAACAAAAAAAGAAAAATTCTAACCTAAGTTAGGGTAGACCTATGACCTAGACGACTCCTAACTGGTTAGACCGTCCACAGGAGGTTGGGTGCAGACTTTGACCACAAGTTAATCAGCCAGGTCGGGGCAAGAGTGGTGGGAGGTTTTCCGTCAAAGACGTTCCTTAATTAAATAACCACCAATCTTCGGGCTTTCGGACCTCAATCCCTTTCCTAGACACTGATTTGACAAGAGTCAACTTCCAGCACTGTTCCCCCTTAGGATAATCTCCTATTGAGTCCGAGATGTCCCTAGGGCCAACGTCTACTAATTTTTATGTTAGGCTTGGGTTAGTGAGTGCTTGGGATATGATTTTTGGGCTAAGGAAGGGTGATGAAATCCCCACCTTATCTTGTTAATGGGTTATGCCCTTAAGATGAATTAGTGTACGTGTAAAGCTGTAGAAAAGTAATCACTCAAGAAAGCAGTAAACAACCAAGAGTGTTTCCTAATCTATATGCTATGCAAACGTACCTTGTCGCCAGCACTCTTCAACAGTAAATTAAAGTAATTGAAAAGACACGTGCCTAATATGCAAACGTCTAATCAATTTTTATCTTTAACAACAATCTTTTTACTGTTGAATTAATTAGCAGTTTACAGGTGTGTCACAGAACAAGATAAACAGAGAATTAAACAGTATTTAAACTTTGCAGCATCCTGAAGAAATTGCAGTTAGTAGTCCTTTACTGTTGCCGCGTTTCCGCGGCTTTGGCCGCGGATCCGCGGCAAAACAGTGGGCTCCTGTGCTCTGCCTTCGAGGGCAGAGGCACAGGGCAGCTATATGTCCACTGCAGCTGCTGTTTTCTGTTTCCTGTTCTCCAAACCTGCAAACAGAAAAGAATAAAGAATTAGTTAAAAATTAAATTTTTTTGTTTTAGAGATAACTTACCGTCCCTCCCCGGCAACGGCGCCAATTTGTTGACTGATTTTTCCTGCACACAAAATATTATATGTTAGTTTTAAGAATAGATGTGCAAGTCTCAGTTCTAATCCGCGGTAGCAGGGCTATGCGGGTCGTGATCCTCAGGGAGGGACTGCGATGGAAGCGTTAAGCAAGTTTCTCTAAAGTTTTTATTTTTATTTGTTAAGTTAGAAAGGAAGTGGTATTTACAATGAGTTGTGGGAAAGAATATTGGAGAGATGTGGATTTAATCTACGAAAAGAAAATAAAAGAAAAGAAAGGAAAACTTATCTCTTTATTTGCTTGCCGTTTGAACCGTTGCGATGATTTCCCTTTTCTTGGAAGGCGTACAAGCACGGCTTATGGGATCGTCCGCCTTCTTAATCTACTCTACGAAATAAAACAACAAGCTATGAAGACTTGTTCATCGCCATGGGCCGTCAAGGTTCCTTCTTCGGCTAGGTAGTCTCAAAGCGTCAAGTTCTCACGGTTTGCAAGACATCAGAGAAGGAAACAATATAGAAAACAAGATCAAAGAGAACAAGAACACAACATAAAATAGAAGAGATGAACAAATAAACATAACAAAAACAAACCTTTGAATGGATTTCATTAACAATTGAAGAAGAGTTGGCTTACACCGCTGTCACCTCAGTACAAGCATGGACTCTTTCCTCCATGAAAGCTTCCTCCACTCTCAGAATTTACAAAAAGAAAATAAAAATATAAAAGTGGAAAAAAATCCTAAAAATCCTAACTTTGGCCCTTGGCTTGCCTCTGGACGCTCTGTACGTTGCAATGCAGGTGATATTTATAGGGCAGAAGGAAGTAGAGTCCCATCACAACACCTCCACGAAAACTCGTATCTGGATAAGCTCAGATTGCCGCGGGTCCGCGGCACTTTAGTGGCTTCTGGCCACGCGCTTTGGCACGTGGCCCCTCCTGGTCCGTCCATGTGGGCGCCTGCTTCTAGAAGTGTAATCCTGGCCTTTTAAATCTGGATTTTCGAGATAACTTAGTAATCAAGTTACTCTTAATCCAGATTTCTTCAAATTTTCTTCCCACGAATTTTCTTCTTATCTTGGCCTTTTATCCTCATCCTGCATGTGTTTAGGGTTAGATAGAAGTCTATCCTTCCCTAATCTCTGATATTTGCAACTTTTAGCCCTTGTATTTGCATTTTGAATCTTTGTATTTGCGCTTCTTCACCTGGGCTTCAAACATGGGCTTGGATCTGGGCTTTTGGGCTCTTTAGGCTTTATTTATTGCTAAAATAACAATTCGAGGCCTGCACACAATAAATTACTAATTATTAATAAATGTGCAGAATTAAATGAATAAATATGAAAATGTGATGGTAAATATGATGATAAAATGCACTTTTCACTACCAATCAGTTGCCAGGATGATGTCGATACTAGTACCTTTGATGTTTGAAACCCCATCCACATTGAGGGTCTACCATTCTAAGTAGTCACTTTGTGTTGGGGCTCCCAGAGTGAATTAAGCAATAAAGTCTGCCAAGACTTGTTCTTTGATTGTTGTCATTGGCTCCTACTTGATGCGTGCAACAACTAAACCCTGCAAGAGAAAGCAGAAAAGAAAAAGATTGATATCAACATTTCTAATACTCAGTGAAAGAGTACTAATATATTATCAATGAAATGAAGAATTGAGACAATACTACTATTGTAAGATAATGACAACGTAGAAAATCCTCCATCCTTATTGAACAGTCCCAACATTCTAGCTAAGATTTCCTTGGGAAAATAAATTTGTAAGGAGCTCGCGGATCCTTAGTGGATAAGAGGATTCATTTCCTAACATGCTCGCAAATTAAACTAGGACGGACTCATTCGCTTTCTGATGTGGAGAAGGATTCATTTGAGAAGAAGGGGAAAAAGTATATTGCGTCACTTTGTTACAAAAAATGATTAATTTAAGGTTTACTTGGAATTGAAGGTTCCTTCATATGTTTTAATCATTTTGTGAATTTCTTTATTTTATTTTATTTTATAGAAAGGCGTGTAGGCTTACCTAAACGTGGTTGGGGAAGGAGAGAGAGCTCCCATGAAAGGAGGAAAAGATAACCCAGAAGGGATCTTATTTTGATCCTCCTAATGACATGCATTGGGATAAACCTCCATAAACTGCACAACTAATTTGACAGTCATTAAATTCATTGCATGAAATCAAATAATACTTATAATTATAAGAGATGAAAAGAGAGCAGTAAAATCAAGAAAGAGCAGGCTTTTGAATTAGGAAAAAGAATTCTTGACGGAGCCAACTTGTTGGATCTCTCAATACTCAGATCGCTGGAGGCTGAAGCTCAGGAATCGACTTCCACGATGACGACTTGCTCTCCCCGCTCGTGTTGAAGGCCGAAGGTGGCGGAAGAGGTAGCACGTACTGCTCGTTGACGACGACAACGATCTGATTGGAACCCTAGACATCAATTCGACCTAGATCCATGAATTGGACAAGTTAAGAGAAAATTTCAAAAATCACCGAAACCCTAAATCAATAATCCATCAAGAAAATGATTTGGGGCCAAAAGAAATTCACCATCTTCTTGAGGTTGATCGGTCGGAAGAGGGTTCATTGAAATCGGACGGAGAGGAAGGCGGAAAGGGAGACCTACCCGGAGGAGGGGTCGTTGAAGCCTCACCAAAGCTTAGGATGTTATGTGATATTTTTTTCCTAATCTAGGATTAGAGAGATGGCAGAGTGAGGAGAGAGATCGGGAGAGCGAGCGCGGAGAGCGGGAGTGAGAGGGAGGGGGCGAGGTGAGAGGGAGGCTGAGAGAGATATGAGAAAGAGAGAGATCGAGATATATGAGAGAGAAGAGAGACACATAGGAGAATTTTTCCTTCCCTAACAGTAAAGGCTGGATTTTTTACGCTACTTTTTCCAAAATTATCCCAAATTAAATGAAAGGCAAAGGACCAATAGCAAAAATAAAACCAGGAGTATATTTGTCCATCCATGCTAAAAACCATCTACATTTATATACAGCTATATATGTGTGTGTGCGCGCGCGCGCGCGCCTCATTGCATTTAGCATGTACTGTGCTTTGGTTACTTGTCATGAGACATGATTGCTTATTGGAAATTTAAAAACATAGTTGATAACGTAACCTTGTATTGCTACAACAAAATCACAGATGTTTATCATGCAACAAAATCATGGATGTCTATCATGCCCCCTCTCTTGCATCACATTGTTTGCAGAAACTTGATGAGAGATCTATATTGAATAACAAAACTGTTTATTTAAAGAACATACATTCTGTCACTTGCATGTGCATAGTGTATGGCTATATTTTAAGGTCATTAACTGAAGTTGAAGATATTGCATCTAACTCATGTGTTTGTAGCAGGGATGGTACTGATGTTCAAGCATACTTTGCCTGGTCATTCTTAGACAACTTTGAGTGGGCTCAAGGATACACCAAGCGCTTCGGTCTGGTTTATTTTGATTACAAAAATGTTGGATGTGCTTTGAGTTTGGCGGAAAAACTTGAGTTTCCCTCTTATTTGCCTTAGAGTTTAGTCCCACATTGGATAGGTGATGGGAGATTGGGTAGTATATATACCAACTTCTCCCATGTCTATTGTTATGAGTGTTGGGCCATGAGCCACATCCCCACACGCGCGTGCACGCCGAACCGGGCCGGGCTGGATGCGGTGGCGTGCGCCCACGAACTGCGGACACGAATGCAGTTCGATTCAGGGGCTTATTGGACCTGCTACAATTTTTTTGGTTTTTTATTTTTTATTTTATTTTACAATTCTGTTGAGATTTTACGGGTAGAGTTGAATCCGTTCAAGAGAATCGGATCTGCACGTTGTAACCACTCGCGCATGATCACAGATTTTTCTGGGCTGTTACAAACTGAAAGATCTGCAGAGGGTTATAAATACCCTATCTGTGCATGTATCTTTTACAAAAAATAGAAATCAATCTGCTCTCTTTCTCCCTCAAATTTCTTACATTCCGTTGAAAGAAAAATAACTGTGTTCTTGCAATCGGGTTTTGCTGCTTTCTCAACGTTGTTTTTCCACTTACGGGCAACAAACCTCCGTCTGAGTAGAGGCCTGATTCATTGTCCTGAGTTGGGTGCTGGTGTACTATCGGGAGAGTTTTTACCGTTAGGAGAGGAGATTAATTTCAATATCTGGACGAGGGACCGGCCATCTTTCTTCTAGGGCAGTTCGTCTACACGACTACGCCACCCCAGGCCAGCTCTTTGTTTTCTTTTGATTCTGTATTTCAGTTGTATGCTTAGGACAAGTAGTTTATTAAATTTAAGGATTTATATTTGTTGCATGTTTTAATCTAGTTAAATTTACTACAATCTAGAAGAAAGATCTTATCTGATTATTTCATGCAATATAATTAATGCCTGTTTCATGCAATTGATAATTTTCATGCAATAAATAATTTTTCGTGCAAGTAAAAAGTTGTCCCTGTAAGTAAAGACAATTATTTAAAAAATCTTAAAAGAAAAAAATTTTGTATTCTTACAATTTATATTTTATAAGTTCTTACCAAATCATTTAAAAGATCGTATTTCAAATTTTCATTTATCCTTAAAAGATTTGCATTAAATTTTTCATTACAAAATTATTGTGTTAAATCTTTCAAACTATTTAGATCTTATCTTAACATACTGTTGTAGGTTATCCTGTTGTAAGATTTCTTATAATCTGATCTAATTTTAATCTCTTTTAAATTATTGCAAAGCAAAATCTATTTGTTCTAATTATTACAAGGCCAAATCTTTCAATATAAGATCCTAGAAAATCTGAATAACTTTATTCATTACAAATTTATATTTAGTAACTATTAGAAGGCCAAATTCTTCTCATTACAAACTTTAATCATTTGTTTTTATTACAACATCTTATTAATTTTTTGTTACAAAAGAAAATCTTTATAATATAATTTAAATTATTTAAATCTTGTCTTATATATATATATATATATATATATATATATATATATATATATATATATATATTATAAACTCTTATTGCAGGATTTTACATGCATGCATCAATTAATTAACTGCTTCTTGCAATAAAATTTGGCTAATTAAAATTGTTTAATTTTGTGATATTTGCTATAAGGATTATTTATTCTTGCAAGTCAATTATTAATTAATTTTTGTTAGTCTATATCTTATTATATCTTACTTAAATTATTTGACACATAATTAAAGATTATATATTATTTTATTCTGCAAAACCTAATCTAAAAGCTACCAATATAAACTAAATTCTGAAATTATGAAAATAATTTTAAAATACAGAATTCAGTTAGCACATCCCGTCACTATGACCAACCCTGATCATTCCAAGGGTGTCAAACTGAAGAAATTCTCTGGCACATACTTTAAGAGTGGGCAAACCAGATGAAGTACTGGTTAACCACTTTAGGTCTTATATCAGCCATAAATGACACCAATCCTGCACCTTCTCCTAAACCTTCATCTATTGGATCTTCTCCTGTTGAAACTCCTCCTACAACTCCTTCCTCCTACATCTATTTGAAACCTGAGGAAATTGACTATCATTGTCTCCATAAGATTCTTAGTGCACTCTCTGATAGTCTATATGACATTTATTATGAATATAAGAGTGCTAAAGAACTATGGATAGCTCTCGAGGATGAATAGGGCCTCGACGATGCTGGAATCGAAGGATTCACCTCCTCCTCCTTCAACAAATTCATGATGACTGATAGTAAACCTATCAATGATCAACTTCATGAATTTCAAGATTATATCCGACACCTTCAATCGAAAGGAAATCAATTCTCCGACGATTACAAGGTATCTTGTCTTATTGACAAACTATCTCCTTCCTGGTCAACCTTAGCTGGAGACCTCCGTCACAAGCAAGGTGACCTAACCCTTGTTCAAGGCCTAAAAGCGATTCGCAAAGAAGATCAGCATAGGCAAAACTCTAAAGCCAAGTCAGAAATGAAAGCTAAAGTGAACTTGGTGGAGGATAAGCTTAAGCGAAAATTTATGAATCCCAAGGGCAAGAAGTTTAAAAAACCCAATCATTTTCATTCTTCTCCCATGTAAGCTCCTCTTCTTTCAAACCTTCTCAATCTTCCTCCTTCAAACTCAAAACCTTTGGCCTGAAGCCTGATGGAAGATTCTGCTACGTTTGCAGAAGAACAAATCACATGGCGCCTCAATGTTTCAATTAGAAGAAAGAACCTGTCAAAGCTCAACCAAGAGGAAATGGAGGAAATAGCGGACACAAGGTCAACATGGTGGAACTGAACTCCAACTCCTTTAGGTTAGATTCTTCTCTTCCTATTGTCAAATCTATCACCTTCTCCTCAGACTGGTGGTTAGACTCAGGAGCCAATATTCACATCTGTACTGATCGCTCCTGGTTTAAGTCCTATCAGGAACAACGTGGAGGAAGCGTGAGCTTGGCAGATGACTCTACTAGAGAGATAAAAGGAACTAGACATATTGATCTCAGAATGACCTCAGGGAAAATTCTGACTCTTCAAGGCATCCTGCATGTACCCACACTTCGAATAAATTGATCGGCAAAAAGCATGCATAAATATAAGTGAAGGAATTTGGGTCGATGCTGCTGCTTTTGCGATTCTTCCGTAGTAGTAAAGTGGCTCTACGGGTCGTATCCACAAGGAGAGAGAGCGATAAAAGCTTGATGTGACTTCTTTATTCAAGAAAAGAGAAAGTTCTTTATTTCAAATAAAGAATTTGAAAATGAAAAAAGTTGGTTTCAAAAATTGTTTTAGAATGATTTGGTGATTTATAAAAGTGATTTTTCTAAATGGTAATAACGCATAGCTAACTTTCTACTAAGTGCTCCCACTAATCTCTAACTTCTTGAAGATATAGCCTCACAATGGATCATAGGCAAGCATACCCCTTATACATATGAACTATTCACGTTGGAAATCGAATGAAAGTTCTTCCTTTAACTTAGCTTAACATGGCAAAAACTTGAACATTCCCTTATCAAGATCCAATTGAAGGCGAGAATAAGAGAAGAAACAAGTGCACTAATGATATCGACAAAGATTAATAGGAAAGTCTCTAGCTTACAAAAACAAGTAAAGTTTATAGATCATCAAAAACCCGTTAAGCATGAAATATTAGAGAGCTAATACTTGTAGGTAAGTTAGAGTTAGAACCCTCGTCTTAAGATGTCATAGCTCTCGTTTGCACAAGGCTTGTTTGATACTATTGACTCATTTGAGTTATCAATCAAGTTGTTAGAGATTACTAGGTTAGTAATTAGTTAGCTATACAATGAAAGAGTTAGTTAGACATGCTGAAGAAAAGAAACAACAAAAGAGAAGAGGTAAAGAGAGGGAGTATTACACTAAATAAGAAAGTAAAAGTAAATGGAAAACATAAGTAAATAGAAAGAAGGAAGAGAAGTATTACTTGCATTAGGTTGCCACCTTCAAGTATAACTTTTACACATACACTCTCTCTCTTTCACTCTAATGGCCAAACAAAAACTAGAAGAAGAAGGAACAACAACTCCTAAAAAAAGATAATAACAACTCCTTAACTCTGGATATCTCCTTTGTTGAACCCCAAGGGGCGTATTTATAGGCACCAGGGAAAAGGGGGCCAGGGAGACAACCCCTGGCCCAAAGCACGGGCGCGGCCATGCCCGTACGGTCGCGAAAACGCGGCCCGGTCCGCGTTTCCGTGGCCCTGCCAGGGCGGCGTGTGCCTGGCTTCCAACTACGTGCCGTCCCTTCTGTCCCCTGTCAGCTGGATCTTTTGGTTTGTTGATTTAATGCCCTGGGCTGACAAAATCTCCTCTAGGATCAATGGCTACTTGGTAGGCCTTTAATCACCCATTAAATGGTGATTTAGGGTCTTTTTCTTCATTTGCCCACCATGGACCTAGGATCAAGCAAGTAAAGCTTTATTAGCAGAATTTTATACCAAATAAATATGTGGATGTGATAAAAATTATGCAAAATTAAAGACTAATCACGCCCCCACACTTATCTTTTTGATCGTCTTGAGTAAGACAAAAATAAGAAAATTATTACACCACTTTCGCAGGTTACGCGATTGCACTGAGCATGTGCAACAAGCATTTAACCTCTAGGTTTCCCCTAGATGATGAGTGTTGTCTCTTGAGGGTTTTCAGCGGATTGCACCCACAAAATCCAGTAATTGAAGAAAATATTTAGTTGTTACCAAACCTCTTTCAAGAAAAAGAACTTTCAATCATCTAAGTAAGAATGACCGAATGATGTAAGAATTAGGTTCAACTCTCATAAGTCCTCCTATACTTTAGCCTTCATAAAAGAAGAAATTATGATTTTTCTTTAAATTTAGAAAGGATCTTATACTTCTAACTCATTCTTTTATTTTACTTTAGATAGATATGCATAATGTGTAAGTGTGATGCGCTTGGGATTTCTCAACTCAACTTTGAATATTATTTAATTTATTAATATTTATCTATTATTCTTGGTTTCATTAGGCTTTCTACTTTACTCATGTAACACATATCAAACCGATGACTCCCAAACCAGATGGTTTTAGGGCACCAGGTGGAAAAACACCCCTCAAGTCAATATGCAAGTAGAGTAGGCTACGAAATCAAGATTTACTTAAATATTATATATATATGTATTTTTGGTGTGAGTAATCATGCTTCTTGAGGCACAGTTATCCAGCTTTTTTCTTCTTCTTTTTTTAGAGTTGTGTCTCCAAATCCCAAGTATGTGTGTGGTTTATGCATATTCTACTAAGGCTAAATAAAAGGTATAAGTTATTTTCCTTATCCCTCCCAACTCTTAGTCAAATCAATGTTTTATTTTTATTTAGGCTAAAATAAAGATTCTGTAATAAGGTTCCCTTAATTCCTACAACCTTTTGGTATTTTTGTAAAGAGTATGAAAATTCTTTTTTCATTCTGGAGATTTTTTTTTTTAGTAAAAAGAAAAAGAAAAAGTAAAAGTGTTAGCACCCCCCCCCAACACCTATCTAATGCATTGTCCTCAATGAATGTCATGTAAATGCAAATGCAATAAATAGGGTGAAGAAATGATGCTACTGCCTTCGTCGACTCAGGCCGGCCAAGTGCGAATAGGCGAAAGAAATGTCAAAAAAATATAGAAGGTGTAAGCATATAAACAATAAATAATTTTTTTATATATTATATTTTTTTAGTTGTGGTGTGGATGGCTGTGGTTAGGTGTATGACGGGGCAAAAAAAGTCAGCACACTATCAGCCTGTGATGCAGGCCTAATGGTCAAAAAGGGCTTCAGTCTTTGCCCATTCACTGTTGACACTTTAAAAAAGACAAGATTCTGACTGGCCTGAACAATGTCTAAACTTGTTGACATTTATAAAAGACAAGTGAAAGATATGCTGATTGGTCTGAATAATGTCTAAACTTGTTGACATTTATAAAAGACAAGCGATAGACAAGCTGACGACCGGTTCTGTACTTGTTGACATTTACAAAAGGCAAGTGACAGCTAAGCTGACGATCAGTTTTCACCCATCTCCGAGGGACAAGGAAGCAACTTGGACTCTACTGATCCATTGAAGCAGACAGTGAGCCCGGATTGTCTCTAAACAGACCTCAGCAGGTCTAAGATGCTAGCACTTAGCATCACATGAGCCGAAAGGGATAGCCTCGCCTGAGAGGCTCAGATCATCCAACTTCGCCTTGAAGCCATTCACAGCTCCGTCAGGAAGCTAACTTCTAGTTTTGCCTGAAGTGCTCAGTTAACACCGCAGAGAGAGTTAGCTTCACTTGAAGCCACACGCAACCGCGCAGAAAAGTGTTCGGTAGCTTCGCTACAGATGTTATTTAGTTCCGCTGAAGAGCTTTCTTCTGACTTCGCCAGATGCACCTTCCAGCTCCGCTGTGAGCTCGACGCGGCAGCTCCGCTGCGAGTCTGCTATGGTCAACCTTTGACCAATTAAATCTCCAGATGAGATCAAATCAATCCAGGATCAAGATCAAATCCAATCAAGATCAAATCTGAGATCAAATTTGGCAGTTGATTGCCATAATCTCTTGACTCTCCTAAAAACGAGTAAAAAGATCAAGGGAGATCTTCCAACTATATGGAAAGGATCAAAACAGATCAAGAGGATCAACCGACCTGCTATTTCTAGCTTCGCAGAAGCTGATTCTAGCCTCGCAGCAAGGCTACTTTCCATATTTGAACAGATTTAATTCAATCTGCTTCCATATTTTCAAGGGACAATTATACCCTTGCTCTCCCTATAAATAGCCCACCAGGGGCACAAGGAGAGAAGACCGGATCCAGAGACGGCACAAACCGGACCTCCAGACGACTTCACGGGAAGAGACGGCAGACTTCTCGAGAGGACGCACCGTGCGCACAAACAGAGATCTAGTCTCTTGCTTCCAAGAATTCAGAGACTCTAGAGAACTGCTTCTCTAATCAGGGTGCAGATACCCTAACACTTTCCTTCCTCTCAAGGAATCTCCAGAACCAAGTGAGAAGGAATTCCTAAAGATAAGGCGGTTTTGAGAAGCAACAATAAGGTTTTGCCATCCTTTCGTTCTCCGATTCCCCGAACCAGGCGAGAAGGGAATCACATCGCTCGCATCGTCAAAGGGACAAAGTGGTCGCGCTGACTAGACTCCTACCGGCACACTTCTCCAGAATCTCAAAGGAGATCTACTTGTAATCTTTTGTGTTACTTGTAATTTAGCTCTGTAGGCTGTCTAAAAATCACCAAGACAAACCACCAAAACGCAGAGATCCAAGATCGAGACGCAAGGCTAAATGTGACAATCAAGACGCGAAAGTCCAAACCCGCGTCTCAGCATTAAGGCACGTTGGCCCGACACCCGCATCTCAGCCTCAAGACGCGAGGGTCCGAACCCGCGTCTCAGAACCAAGGCGCGTAGGCTCAAAACCCGCGTCTCAACCTCAAGACGCGAGGGTCCAAACCCGCGTCTCAACCTCAAGACGCGAGGGTCCAAACCCGCTTCTCAACCTCAAGACGCGAGGGTCCAAACCCGCGTCTCAACCTCAAGGCGCTAGGATCCAGACCCGCGTCTCGGTTACAACCACCCCGATTATGGCGCCATTCACCGCCCATGTAGCAGGGAAGTTGGCTCTCATCGTGGAGTATTTTTAGGGGACACGTTCACCCCCTACAGCCTATATAAATAACCCAGTTGCTATGGAGGGGGGAGAGCATCAGAAGAAATCGAAGGGCATCAACAGACATAAAGAGACCGAGAGATATCAACAGGCGCGACACATACAGAGAGAGAGAGAGAGAGCTCGACTCTTCAAGCTAACTTGCTGCGTACAAGTTGCTCTTCGCCTACCTTCTCTTTTAGAGTTTTGGTAGACGGGGCTGAGTTACTCCTTCTACCTGCCAAGGAGAAGATCCCTTGACGGTCCAACGGTCATCTGGTCAACGGAGAACAAGATTCACTCTCCACCGCCACACGAAGAACCCAGCACTAAACAAAGGGGGGATTCAAGCTTCAACATCCTCCCTCCCTTGTAACCGGAAGATTAGTCTGTTGTAATTTTTCGTCTGATTCAAGGAAATTTTACACCTCCTTCTCTCTTTCCGTGTCCAACAAGAGATGGCGACTCAGCTGGGGAATACGTTTGTCACTGACGAACAAGCCGTGGCGCAGGATGATCTCCTCCGTAGGGGGAAATGGTCGAGACACTTGTTGTGGAGTTCGACCAGGCGAAATTCGAAGAGTTTCTCTCTTCTGGCTCCAAGAGTCCAAAGACCCGTGTCTGTCGCAGGGTCTCAGCGGGGAATAACTCTGAAGCTCGATCTGAGGCTCTCTTGGGCGCCACTGCTACGGTCCCTTGTGCACAGAAGACCCGCGTCAACGCCTCTCAGAAGGCCAGCGTGGTCTCACGCGCGACTGCTGCTGCGACCAACTGCGTCGCACAAAAGACCCGCGTAAGTGTCCCTCAGAGGACCCGCGTGGTTAAAACCCCTGATGTTCAGCATCAGGATGTTGTCGGTTTCTCTCCTCCTCCGCGACGCAACCGAAATGCTGAGCGTCGACAGAGGAGACGCGCGCGTCAGCTTCAAGCTGGAACCATTGGTTGTCCGACTGAGGCTAAACGCGACATGCAATCTGGCGCTTTGCCCGCGGCACGTCCAGTACGTGAAATCCGCGTTTGGCGGCCCAAGTGCGTAACTCCTCAAGTTGAGTCCTCTGAAGACCAACTTACCAAGCGTCGAGACGAAGCTTCTACGTCTCGTCCAACGCAAGAAGCACGCGCCCACAGGCGTGGGGCCCAGCAGTCCATCCTCTCTCAAGTGTCTCTGCCTAGACGCACCAGGCAGCAACGCGAGATTCGCATTTCATCTCAGCAGAGACGCCAGACGCGCGTTACACAGCCACGTCGCGAGAACCGCGTCCCCGATGCCCGCGTCCAGGCTGTACAGCACATGGATGCCTCCCGTCTTCGACGTTGCGAGGCTAATCCTTTCAATCCCCCTACCATGGATTTGAGGGATTACTTGACAAAGAAAAGAAGTGCCAATCAGGTCACTTCGGCATGCTGCTGCCAACGGCTTATCTCCATACTCTCTGGATGCCATTGCGAGTCAGGCGTGAACCAGCAGTCTTTGATCAGACAGCTGACCCTGATTCCCCCGTCAGCTAAAAGAAGACGCTCCCACAGAAGGAGAACCTTCTCTGACGTTGAGTACCCGGAGCTCACTGCGAATATGACAAGCAGGAGAAAGGAAAAACAACCAGCAGTCAGCTCAGATGAGTCTGACTCTGAACCGGAAGGGGTGTACCGACACACTCGCACCCGGACGGGGGCCATTCCCCCAGTTAACTATAATGCCTTAGCCCACGGCGTTGAAGTGAACGATTCCCACTCCGCCGTAGCTGAATCACGGGCTTCAAACTCTTCCATCGAGAGGGAGGCTGCCGCCTACATGGTAGGCACTCCTGAGGAGACGGCTAGACGTTTCGAACAGCAAGCCCAGGTCCAAAAGGCACAAATGGACATAATTATGTCTCAGCAGAAATCTTTGACTCCCTCAAGCAGATGCTTGAGCAGTTGCTCAAAGAAAGGGAGAAATCTCCTCCTAGAAGGCCAAAGGGCAAAGGGAGAAAGGGAGGAAACTCATCTTCCGAACCTTCTGAAGAGAGACAGCAATCTACTTCGGATTCGTCCAAAACCTCGTCGCAAGTAAAAAGCGACCAAGACCAGGAGAAGACTCATGCTAAGAGGATGAGTCAATTGGAACGACGCCTCGAGGCCCTTGCCAATCGCAAAGACCTCCAAGAAGTAGGGCCCTATCCGGCTGAGTGGGACTTAGTTCCATACCCTCCTAAGTTCAAGGCTCCAACCCTCCAAGCATTCGACGGGAAGGGGTCACCCAACCAGCACATCTACTACTTCAAATCCCAAACCGGGAATGTAGTAGACAATGATGCTATTCTGGCGCGTCTGTTCATCGGCACCCTGAAAGGGTTGGCCTTTGAATGGTTTATGAAGCTCCCAGAAGGTTCTATCAAGAACTGGGGCGATCTGGAGAAGATGTTCTTAACACGCTTCTTCGAAGATGACTCCGAAGTCACGATGCCCACCCTTTTGCTACCAAACAGCGGAAAGGGAGTCCGTCAAATCTTTCGTGGAAAGATTTCGGAACATGGCACTCCGGTGTCCAAGCGGTATGACCCAGGCCACCCTGGTGGAAACATGCCGCCACAACCTCCAAACCTCACTCCTGCTCAAATAGGAGTTGATGAAAGCCGCACCTGGAAACAATTAGTCCAACAAGGTGAACAGGCTGAAGAGATTGTTGCCCGCGTCAGGGCAGAAGAAGGCAAGCCGCGGCCGGAGAGGTCAACTAGGCGAGCGCCAGACACCTCCCTCCAGACAAAGCGGAAGGATAATTTGGCGACGGAGACCAAATCTCCCACCAAACCTCAACCAGCCAAGGCGAGTGGCTCTTCAAGCCAACCCCGTGCCAACAAGCAGTATTCCTTCAAGGAGGAACATGTCGATTCGCTCTTCAAGCTACTCAACAAGAGCAACCGACTGAAGCTCCCTGAGGCCAGGCGCCCTCAGGAAGTCGGCAAGACCGACAACCCCAACTACTGCTTGTACCACAGGATGTTGGGACACCCTACCAGAAGCTGTTACATCTTCAAGGACATCCTTCAGGCTCTGATTGACGCGGAGGTGTTGAAACTCCGACCAGAACAGAAGGAGGTGACAGCCAACATGACGTCGGTTCTCCAGTTTGGAAAATAACCTCCAGCACCTGCAGGGGTGGTCCCAATCCCAAGAGGAGAACTAAGAGTGGTCAACACAGACCCTCACCAGCAGCAGGAGAAGGGCTTGGTACCTGTCCCTACGCCTCAAGGGGAAATCATGTGGGTCCACCCTGACCTAGTGGACAGCCAGCAGTGGACTACTGTAACCAACAGGAAGTCCAAAGGCAAGGCAAAAGCTTCGTCCTGCCATGTGGTATGTGCTTCCTCCCGAGAAGCAGAGGATGATGTTCCCTCACTGACTGATTCAGAAGAGGAAACAATAGTCTTGGCCGCATAGCCCAACCAACCAATGACGGGGACTCGTTCAGGACAGCCCTACTTGAAGCAGTACGGCGAAGTGGCGGCAAACCCTCCACAACCGGCTGCAGAGCCAACTAGGCCCTCCACGAAGCCACCAGTGGAGAAACAAAAAGAGACTCGATTCTCTCGAGCTCTTCAAAAGGGTATAGCGGAAGGATCCACAACGCCTTACCGCTTTGATGTCTTGGCTCAATTGGCCAACATTCCGGCGCGGATCACCCTGTATGAGCTTCTAAGACTATCAAAGTCGACCAGGGAGGCTCTACAAGAAGCTCTGGCAAATGCTGAGGTCTTTATGACCCAGGTGCCAAAGAAGGAAGATGTAGAGAATTGTCTCCACACCTCCCAGAATGCTCCCTGCATTACCTTCACGACAGATGATATGCAGGTTAAAGCGAAGCATGATCGACCCCTGTACTTCACAGGTTATATCGGATCATCTGAGGTGAACCGCATTCAGGTAGATCCAGGGTCCGCATTGAGCATCATGCCCCGCCGAGTCATGCAACACCTCGGCATCCCTACCCACCGTCTGAGCCCTACACAGACGACCATCTACGGGTTCAATGCCAACGGCACCCGTCCGATGGGGAAGATCAAGCTCAAGTGCCAGATTGGGAGCCTCAAGTCGGAGGTGACGTGCTACGTCATCGATGCCGACACTTCTTACAATCTGCTGCTGGGACGACCATGGATCCACCGCAACTCCATCGTTCCCTCCACTCTTCACCAAGTCATGAAATACATTGACGCGAGTGGGAAGGTGCAAACGTTGGTTGCCGAGAGGTATCCGTTTAAGGGGGTCAAAAATTATTTCACGGACTCCCTCCTATATCAGGATCCGGTGGATGAAACCCCGCAACTGGAGGTGCCAGACTCTGGTAATGAGCCTGACACTGAGCCCGAGCAAGAAGAGTGCCTGTGGAAGTTGGAACCACTTGTAAAGAGCACTAATAAGCTCGATGTTGATCATACCACCGACGATGCAGGCGGTTGGTATATTAATGAGAATTTAGACTTTGAGTATTTTTCTGCGTGTGCATCCGATTCAATACCGTCGGATACTAGTACCGACGTAGACGATGACATCTGGTCGGCAATGGATGCTTTGACATCATTGCATGTACCAGTAAAATCATCTTTCGGGACATACCAGAATAATGGTGATGCGCAGGAATCTATATTCATGGTTCCGACAAGACGAAAAGGCCAAAAACCAATCCTTTTTGGGCGAATGATGACTGAACCAACGCCCCGCAAAGAATCGGAAAGCGAGGAGGAATCCCCTCAGCTCGACCATTATGAATTGAAAGCGCTCAGAATGATGAAACGAATGGGGTTCGATCTAACCAACAAACCCGGGTTGAACTTCGGCAAAGGAAGGAGAACCCTGCTTCGATCGTTTGTGCCGAAAGGGAAAGCCCCTGATTATTATCATCGGACGCGCAGGGGGTTGGGCTATGTATCAACTCCAATCCCATCAGCCTCCGGTTCTCAAGAATCGTCGAACAACGATCACTCTTCAGACACATCATCTTGGGAGTCAGATGTCAGTGTCGGCAACATCTTCAAGGAACTTTCAGTGAACATGGTTTCAACAAGCCACCTGGAGGATGAAGATGAAGAAATGATCCTCGCAGATGCAGATCCTTGGATCAAACATTTGAATGCTCTTTGGGACACTCGCTTTGAACAGCGTGAGCCACCCACAGAAGACAAGGTCGTTCAGATCAACTTAGGAAATGAGGCTAACCCTAAGCCCATCTTCATAAGTGATGGCCTATCACCTTCGGAGAAGAAGGATCTTATATCTCTTGTACAAGAGTATATAGACGTCTTCGCCTGGAATTACGAGGATATGCCAGGACTTGATCCTCAAGTGGCCATGCACCGCCTCAACATCAATCCGGACGTAAAACCTGTCAAACAACAGCAGCGACGGTTCCGTCCCGAAATAATGGAGGCGATTCAATCAGAAGTTAGAAAGCTCATCGATTCTGGCTTCATCCGGGAAGAACAACATCCCGACTGGGTAGCCAACATCGTCCCCGTCGCCAAGAAGAATGGGAAGATCCGGATCTGCATCACTTCCGCGATCTAAACGAGGCCTGCCCCAAAGACGAATTCCCATTGCCAATCACAGATGTTATGATTGACAATACTTGTGGATTCGAACGAATGTCCTTCATGGACGGATTCTCAAGATACAATCAAATCAAAATGTATCCTGATGATGAAAAGCATACCTCCTTCAGGACTCCTCTAGGGGTATATTGCTATACTGTCATGCCTTTTGGACTGAAGAATGCGGGGGCAACCTACCAAAGGGCCATGAATGCCATTTTCCATCAGCAAATGCGCAAAACGGTGGAATGTTATGTCGATGACATTGCGGTGAAAAGTCGCATTAAAGGAGATCACATAGCTGATCTGAAGGTGGTCTTCGACATCATGCGGGCTCATCAATTGAAGATGAACCCCACCAAGTCCTTCCTGGGGGTAGCCAGTGGCAAATTCCTAGGATTTGTTGTGACTTCCAAAGGAATCCATTTGGATCCGAAGAAAGTCCGCGCTATCCAAGAGATGCAACCCCCGAGAAACCTCAAGGAACTCAGGGGTTTATAGGGTCGATTGGCGTACATCCGCAGGTTCATCTCAAACCTCTCCGGAAGATGCCAGCCCTTCGCTAAGTTGATTAAGAAGGGTGTCTCGTTCATTTGGGATGATGCTTGCCAACAAGCGTTTGAGGAAATCAAACAATACCTCACCCAACCACCAGTCCTTGCGCCCCGGTGTCCGGAAAGCCTTCCTGGTGTACGTCCGGGCAATGGACCATTCTTTGGGAGCTCTACTAGCTCAGAATGATGAAGAAGGACGAGAACAGGCAATCTACTATCTGAGTAGAACAATGATCGGAGCCGAACATCGGTACAATCCGATCGAGAAGGAATGTTTGGCACTAGTGTTCGCCATTCAGAAAATGCAACACTATCTGGTAGGCCAGACTATAAATGTCATATCAAAAGTCAACCCCCTGAGGTTACTTATGACAAAGCCTTCTTCACTAAATGGCCGGCTGGCAAAATGGGCCATGTTGCTATCCCAGTATGATATGCACTTTCTGCCGCAGAAAGCCATTAAGGGACAAGCGGTAGCAGACTTCCTAGCTGAACACCCAGATCCGAGGGCAGCCAAAGTCTACGAGGATCTCCCAGACGAAGTGGCCGAAGTCTACCTGACTCAGACATCGTTCGAAAGTCAAGTGTGGCAACTTTTCTTCGACGGTGCATCAAGGACAAGCCCCAAGGGACACGTAGTGGCGGGGGTAGGAGTAGTACTTGTCTCCCCACAAAATTATGTGATCCCCCGAGCTGTCTCGCTAACGGAGCCTTGTTCCAACAATGTGGCGGAGTACAATGCTCTATTGATCGGGATGCAGCTCGCTGATGAGATTGGCGTTAAAAATCTCGAGGCATACGGTGACTCTAAACTCATCGTCAGCCAAATTCGCGGGGAGTACGAAGTCAGACATGAAGACTTAGTACCCTATTACAACGCAACTATCCGCATGGCCGAGGGGTTTGCTAACTTCTACATCGACCATGTACCGCGCAGGCAAAATGCGCACGCCGATGCACTCGCATCCCTTGCAGCCTCCCTAGCTCTTCCAGCTGGAGCAATGGAGAAAATATTCGTCTACAGCCACGACTTGCATTGCCCGAAAAATACTCTCGAGGACTATCAGGAGTCAAAGGGAGATTGTCGAGGCAAAGAAGTGCTGGAATTGTCGGCCGGTCCAGAGCTTAAAGACTGGCGATTCCCCTACATCGACTATGTCTTGTACGGCATCCTGCCTGAGGACGCCAAAGAGGCGGCTGCCATTCGAAGGAAAGCCCCTTAGTTTTACTATAATGCGATTACACGAACATTGTATCGTCGGTCGCATGACGGGATCTTACTCCGGTGCCTCTCACCAAAAGAGGCCCAGGAGGTATTGAAAGAGGCCCACGACGGTACGTGCGGAGCCCATCAACCTGGCCCAAAACTGGCACATTGACTCCAAAGGTTGGGTTACTATTGGCCCAAGATGGTTGCCGACGCCGTCGCCTATGCCAAAAGATGTCACGCTTGCCAAATACATGGAGATTTTATCCATCAAGCACCAGGGTACCTCCACTCTACGACCTCTACATGGCCATTTGAAATGTGGGGGATGGATGTGGTTGGTCCTATCAGCCCACCATCATCAAAGGGACATCGGTTCATTCTAGCAATAACTGATTACTTTTCCAAATGGGCCGAAGCCATTCCTTTGAAGGAGGTGAAGTCGTCCAACGTGATCAAGTTCGTAAAACATCACGTTATTTACCGTTTCGGTGTACCTCGGCAGATTGTCCATGACAATGGACCCCAGTTCATCAGCCAGGCATTCGAGAGATTCTACGCTAAGTTCAGAATCCAGAGTGTGTCCTCAACGGCATACTATCCTGCCGCTAATGGCCTCGCAGAAGCTTTCAACAAGACCATTGGCAAGCTTCTCAAAAAGTTCGTCTCGAAGAGTCAACGCGACTGGGACGACAAGCTAGGCGAATGCTTATGGGCCTATCGCACAACAGTGCGAACCCCGACAAAGGCCACGCCGTTTTCCTTGGTATACGGATGTGAAGCCGTCTTCCCCTGGAAATCCAAATTCCATCTCTACGCGTCGCCTTGACAGCGGAGATGACGACAGAGGAGAAGCATCGACAGCGACTCCAGGAACTGGAGGTCTTAGATGACAAGCGTCTGCAAGCCCAACAGCAAATCGAGCTCTACCAAGCTCGAATCACCAGAGCCTTCAACAGGAAAGTTAAAGTACGAACTTTCAAGAAAGGCGATCTTGTCTTAACCGTCAGAAGACCCATGGTGATGACGCACAAGACAAAAGGAAAATTCCAACCCAAATGGGAAGGACCATTTGTGGTAGAGTCAGTCTACTCAAATGGATCATATCGCCTCATAACCTCGAATGGCGATACACTTATGATGCCAATCAATGGCAGATTCCTGAAGAAGTACTATCCTTAGATGGTATTCTTCCGCTGATCAAGTTAATAGTACACCTCTGATCAAAGCAAGAAGAATTTCTTCATTAACATCCGACGCCTCCAACAGCTAAGGATAGAGGAAAATGTTGGCTTTTAAGCCCAACATAAGTCTTCGACAACTCATCATGCTGAGGGGAATAGCATGGCTAGCCCAACTCAAACGGTAGTTGGTAAAGGCACCTCAAATCCGTTGATAGCTGGGGGTTTGCTAAAAATCCTAAGTGGACTTGATTCCACTCTTTCCTTCAAAATCCCTTACCAATTCCCATCCACAGAATGGTAGGACCACAAAAAACAATCGTTGCCAAGTTAACACCATACCTCTGGTAATGAGATACCCCTTGTAGAGTACAAATCTTGCTTGTCAACTCTACATTTTGCCAAGTTAACACTACACCTCTGGCACTTCAAATCTCACTTGTCAATTCTCATCCATAGAATGACAGGTCCTCAAACTGTTTTCGGCTCAAGCCAATTCTTGTCAAGTTAATATCACACCTCTGACAAAACTACTGTTTAAGTTAACATTATACCTCTAAGCAGTACTTCAAGTTTCTGCCAGGTTTAATATTACACCTCTGACAGTCACTTTTCTTCAGTCTTCCACATCGAAGCTGAAATGAATGATGCCAAGTTAACACTACACCTCTAGCATCTGAGTCATCGCTAAGTTCAACAATACACCTATGGCCATGACCTTTCCTCGACTTCCTTGTCCAAGTCGAGATGACCAATGCTAAGTTCAACATTACACCTCTAGCATTACCTCACTGTTAAGTTAAACATCACACCTATGGCAGTGACATTCTCAGTTTTTCCTAAACAAAACTGAAATACTTCTGAGTTAAGGTAATATCACACCTCTGACTCGCATCCTTGTCAAGTTAACATTACACTTCCGACAAGACCACTTTCAACCCGTCAAGTTAATATCACACCTCTGACGGTAACAAACCTTCCTAGACTCCCCACGAGTCTAATCTCACTTGTTATTCTCTTCAACAGAATAACAAGTTTACCTAAAAACATTGTTAGGTTAATACTACACCATCAACAGTGTTTCCCTCAAATCCCCAGTTGAGCTCAATCAAGTTAATCCCAAACACTTGATAAAAGTTCACCCTCCCTGGGGGTACCAATTATACTTGTCACTTTCTCTTACAAAATGGCAGGTTCATCAAAAATTTCATCTCTGTCAAGTTAATATTACACCTCTGACAGTATTGTGAGAGTTCCTGAAATAGGATCTTTCCTTACAAAATTTGACTTATTAAAGTTACCATCATAATTTTAACAAAGTCAAAGATTCTTTGCTTCTACGAGTCTAAGACAAAAAGTTCAAGACAATGAAAGAGGCAAAAGAAAAGTGTCACTTTTATTTATTTCCGAACATATGAAAGTGATACAAAACGCTCTCTTATACAATAAGATGGAGTGTTACATTAAAACGTCTCTTATACAATAAGATTGAGTGTTACAATTAAGGAGTACAAAGAAGTCCCTCTCTCTCTCAGAGGTTGCACTCACTCCTTATAAGCCGCGTCTGATTCCAAGTGCGCGATGTTTTGTGGCTACAATAGAAGCTGGTTACACCACGATGCATGATGTAAACATCGAAAGCGCCCTAGCTGACTAAGCTAAGAGCAATGGTGTTCTTGAGGTCTGGTGGCAACAGAAAGTCCTGCAACCCTTCGTTCAGGAGCGTCTCTTTCCCTAGCAGGCCATCCAACGGACATAGACTGTCCTTGATGTCACTTCTGGAGTGGGAGAGGAAGAGGATCTTGTCCGCCACCACAACCACCGGAACCCTCATCGCCGTCATGCATAGCCTGACCATCTCTTGCCAGCAGGCATGAATGGCAAAGCAGATCTGAAGAGACCTTGGCGAGGGTTGGGTCCTCGTCAGAGACGTAATATACTCTCTTATAGGTGACGAGGACCATAATATACTCTCTTATAGGTGAACATCGAACAAGTTCGCCGGCCAAAGCATCCTTCCAGGGGCCTAGCAAACCAGCAAGTCTACCTGCAAGGAATGAAACAAAGGAATCAGAATAATCTGCAACTTAGTATGTTTCAATAGAGAAAAACTAAGTCGCAAATGCAGACTGCAGACGCGGGAATGATCCACGCAGTCAGCCAAGCAGACGCGGGAATGACCCACGCAGTGAGCCAAACTGCTGCGTCAGCAGAGACAAACGCGAATCAAAACGCGGTCTCATTCTGCGCCCAAGTCGAAAGCACAGACGCCGAAAAGGCACAGACGCCGAAAGTTGCCATCTCCTTGTTGAGTGAACAAGAGTTGCAAGGCTCGGGTCTGAAACCTTTTTGGAATTCGTCCAAAGCAGTGGCTATAAACGCGCTAAGGCAGTAGCCATAAAACCCGCCAAGACAGTGGCTTTGAAACGCAAGCTTTGTGAACAAAGCCAGCGCCAAGTGCCAAAGACCCCTGCACTCGCGTCCAGAGAAGTTCAAGTCTGTGGCGCAAATTCCAGAAGGAATGCACCAACACAGACTTCGTGAGGGGGTCCTGATAATGATGATGCCAAGGTACAGGCCGGGGTAGATTAAAATATCATGGCTAATCGGGACGGCGTACCAACAGAGGCCTCTACCAAGAGTCGAGCTCTCTGCGTCCAAACGCGGACGTGCAAGATGATCAGAGAGACACTCTGCCCCGAAGAGACCAAACAGGAGCATACAAGCCCTGGGTCATCTTCATCCACAGAGCCATCCTCATCCATGGAGACAATACTCTGAAGAGGATGAAGGTTCTCAGAGCGCTCGCTCTCAAAAAGAAAACAGTCCAAAGATTGGATTGAAGGGAGAGGGTGCGCCCTATTTATAGGCAGCCCCCGATAACTGCAATTAATGATCTCTTAATCTGAACCGCCGGCCTTAATGACCGCACGATTGTCAAGGTCCAATAAGGGACTGACGCGTGTAACGCCGCTTCGAAAACCGTCGCAGGCGCCAATCTCCAACCACCCGCATCGGTTTCTCATTAAAGGGAATTAACGCTCAAGACCAATAAGAAGCCGACGCGTGGATAACCGCTTCGGGAAACAGCGGAAAATCTGCATTCCCGATCATCAATAGAGATTTGAAGATCACATCAAATCTTTATGACAGGCTGTATGTAACGCCTGGGAGGTTACACCAAGACGCAGACTGAAGAACCGTATCCAAAATTCATGTCCCCTCCCCAGATTGGATGACGATCACCCGCGTCCAGACCTGCGAATCCACGTCCAAACACAGAGGAGATACTGGACGCAAGAATTATCAAATCCGCGTCCAGACCTGCGAGATCCGCGTTTTGCAAACCAAGACTTATGAGATTCAAGTACTTGGACTCAGGCGCCAGACCGTAAGAACCAGCACCTGATGTTGCAGAACGCAAGGATCAAAGTCCGCGTTTAAACCCTTCACAATTAGAAATATTCTAAGTGAAGAGTCCAAAAGGCAGGACCTAATGGCACCGGGTCATCAAACCCGCGCCTCGGTTATCAACCCAAAGACTGCGTCTGGGAATCAAACACGATTTAAATTTGTGTGTTAAGGGTTCTTAAGGGTTCTTTGAACTTCCTTTAATGGCAAAATTCACGCCTAAAAGGCATTTTACCTTGGAGACCTTGGAGAACAACATCCTGCGCAGAGGAGGAGCTGCCCCTCCGGGCCTCGGCGACGGTCGCCTTTGAAGAAGAAGCAGTCGGCTTGGTCTTGGGTGCCATTGCTAATTCAATCCGAGGTTAAACAGATGAACAGAAGGGGAAATTCTCTTTCTTAATTTTATCAGCGAGTGCGTTCGGAGAAGAAGAGGAATCTTCCCAACTGTGGCCTTTTATAGGCACAAGGATTCGCGAAGATACGCAGCGTATGGCCCGATGAATTCTGCGGCGAATCTCTGTTCGACGCGTGGAACAAAATCACTTTAACGCACAGAGAAGATCATGCGCCACGACTCTGCAGCGAATCGTCGCTCGACACGTGGCACGGATCATTTAATGAGCCAGGAAATCCGCGCGCCAAAAGGTGAAATCCCGTCGGTTCCCCAGGCCAACTGGCAGCGCAATCATGACGTGGCACGGACTCGCACCCGACGGCCATGTCTCTTCGATGGATATGCCCCGTCAGCATCGCCATAAATGCGCCAGACAATCGCGTCTATATTCAAAAGATGCGTCTCTCCGAAGTTCGCGTCTTCAGCTGAACATCGCGTCTGCCTTATGAAGATCAGTCGCGTTTCCATTGCCAAAAGGTCGCGTCTCGCTAAGAAGTCACGTCTTTAAAGCAGTCTCATCTCTGCTTTTCAAAAAGGAACCCGCGTTCAGTCCCTGCTTCTGCGAATCAGTTCAACAGTACACTGGCACAAGCAGAAGACCAACCACTCCTGGCTTAAAGCGCACCCGTGACAGACTTAAAAGCAAACGGGGAGGTTTAGACTGTGTATCTAGACACTCAACATGATCAATTCCGGTGGCTTCAAAGAGTTCAACAGTACACTCACGAAGACCAACTCCAAAATAGATCAAACCCGGAGCACTAACAGTCTAGTCATGAAGGCAAATGCAGCTAGAATCCAAAGTATTTCGAAATCCGTCCCAGTTAACTGCGGAATATCGAAAACTTTGGAGGGGGTTCTGTAGGCTGTCTAAAAATCACCAAGACAAACCACCAAAACGCAGAGATCCAAGATCCAGACGCAAGGCTAAATGTGACAATCAAGATGCGAAAGTCCAAACCCGCGTCTCAGCATTAAGGCACGTGGGCCCGACACCCGCATCTCAGCCTCAAGACGCGAGGGTCCGAACCCGCGTCTCAGAACCAAGGCGCGTAGGCTCAAAACCCGCGTCTCAACCTCAAGACGCGAGGGTCCAAACCCGCGTCTCAACCTCAAGATGCGAGGGTCCAAACCCGCGTCTCAACCTCAAGACGCGAGGGTCCAAACCCGCGTCTCAACCTCAAGGCGCTAGGGTCCAGACCCGCGTCTCGGTTACAACCACCCCGATTATGGCGCCATTCACCGCCCATGTAGCGGGGAAGTTGGCTCTCATCGTGGAGTATTTTTAGGGGACACGTTCACCCCCTACAGCCTATATAAATAGCCCAGTTGCTATGGAGGGGGGAGAGCATCAGAAGAAATCGAAGGGCATCAACAGACATAAAGAGACCGAGAGATATCAACAGGCGCGACACATACACAGAGAGAGAGAGCTCGACTCTTCAAGCTAACTTGCTGCGTACAAGTTGCTCTTCGCCTACCTTCTCTTTTAGAGTTTTGGTAGACGGGGCTGAGTTACTCCTTCTACCTGCTAAGGAGAAGATCCCTTGACGGTCCAGACGGTCATCTGGTCAACGGAGAACAAGATTCACTCTCCACCGCCACACGAAGAACCCAGCACTAAACAAAGGGGGGATTCAAGCTTCAACATCCTCCCTCCCTTGTAACCGGAAGATTAGTCTGTTGTAATTTTTCATCTGATTCAAGGAAATTTTACACCTCCTTCTTTTCCGTGTCCAACAAGCTCCTCGACCCTTTTTTATAAGTTTTCCCCTTTGCAAATCAATGGAAAACAGGATGGCGACTCCGCTGGGGAACGAATTCTCCACTGCTGAGAATCAAGTGTCGCAATGCGACGAACAGACCTTCAGGTCTATCTCTGAATTCAGGAAAGCTGGTGCAGCCAGAGTCTCTCTGGCTAAATCTTCAATGCAAGTCTCTGCGGAGACAGATAAGGCTCCCTGGGAGCCTACTGAGGTTCTCTGGCGCAACAAGGAAGCAGGCCCGCAGTGCAAGCCTATCACTTTTGAGAACCTGGTCGTCCACTTCGACCACGAAAAATTTGAAGAAATCCTCTCTGGGGGTGGTCTAATGTTTCATGCACAGAAACATAGAAAGGTCTTCATGACCAAGGTTTAAGAATAGAAACCAGGAGAAAAATTCTGTCAACACCCCTCAGCGCGTGTGGCTAGTCAGGTTCCTTGCGAACCTAAGTCTCCCTTGTCAAAGCAGATGTGGAGGCCAAAACAGAAGGCTCTGAGTAAAACCTCAGGCGTAGCTACGCCACAAGTGCGTCTCTCTCGTGAAGAAAAAGGCAAGATGCATGCCTGCTCCAACAATGCTGCTAGCCGTGAAGTCACAATTGCGACAGTACCTTTGCCCAATTCAAGAGCAACAACTCGTGCCAGCCTCGTTCTCACGAGCGAAGCTACTGTACCACAGCGTACGCGCGACGTTCATAGCTGCGAAGCTAGAACCAAAGCACCACAGCGTGCTTCATTCCCCAGTTCTTCAACTATTAAGCTCGCTCCTCGTAGCGGAGCTAAGGGATTGTCCTTAAGTGCTGATTGCGTTGCTCATGCAGCTTCAGAGCCCAAGGGCGTTTCCAAAGCTTCTATCTGCGAACTTAAAGCCAAAGCACTACCTAAGGCTAATAGCCTTCGCAGCAGCATAGCGGATAAAGCACCACAGCGTGCTCCGCTCTCCAGTTCGTCAAGCACTGAGCTCGCGCTTCATAGCGGAGCCAAGGGGTTATCCCTAAGTGTTGACAGCGTTGCTTATGCAGCTTCAGCATCCAAGGACATTCCCAAGGTTCTTAGCCACGAAGCTAGAGCTGAAGCACTATTTTGTGCTAATCCTCTCTGTGGTGATAAGAGGAGCAGGACATCGTCCTATGCGCGATCCAAAAGAGCCTTTGCGCTGGATCGTTTAGGCCTGATTGGGTCTGACTTGCGAGAATTCTTGACAAACAAACGGAAGTCGAAATCTTTCCGGACTACTCCCCTGTTGTCAACAAGTGGGATGTCAGTTGGTAACACTCCACTCGGTCCATTGCCAGCTAGGACCAATCTCCGCCACTCCTCCAGGTCGACGATCAGTTTTTGCTCGACTGTCGGTGCAAGCCCCGATGAAACATCATAAAAGGAGCGTTTCGCGACACCTACCCTCTGCATCCGTCAACATGACCGGAAGAGAACAAGAGCTGTGCAGGGACAGACAAGCGTCCGACGACACTCCCTACAGCTCCCCAGATCCAAATTACAGCCCAGGCTTAGGCGAAGTCTTGGTGCATGAAGAGGGTGTCTTCCGAAACACCAGATCTAGGGTTGTGATACCCTACAGTTATGAACAGCCATCTTCCTCAACGGCAGTAACCTCGCCAGAACCAAAGAGAAGATCAGTCTAGTGGCCTGATGAAGAAGATGAAGATAGTGGGTATGCCTCTTCGGTGACAGTCAGCTCAGTGCGAACAGACAGAGCATCAGTAAACATGGCTGACAATGGTAACGAAGACCTTCGTCGACGTTTGGAAGCTCAGGAGCAAACTTCCAAAACCCAGCAAGAAGCTTTGGACACATTCAACAGATGCTCGCTCAACTCCTCAATAACCAGAATAACAACGACACCGGGAGTAACCATGATGAGGAAGAACGTCTTAGCAATGAACAGCCAAGGACGGAGAAGTCCAAGGAGGGTTCTTCTTTGGACGCTGAAGTTCTTAAAGGCATCTAAGCTCAAATCGCCTCCCTAGCTCAGAGGGATGAATTAAAAAAAGTAGGGGCAGTCCGTCCTTACCCGTTAGAGTGGGATTCAGTACCATACCCACCAAAGTTCAAACCACCACGTTACATATGTACGATGGTAAGAGCTCGCCAAACCAGCACATCTACTATTTCTGGTCCCAAACCGGTAATGTTATAGACAATGATGCTATCATGGTTAGGCTGTTCATCGGCACCTTAAAGGGGGTAGCATTTGACTGGTTCCGAAGTCTCCCTCCAGGCTCCGTTAATTCCTAGATCGATCTGGAAACCCGATTCTTTTCTCGTTTCTATGAGGACGATACCGAGATAACCATGGACAAGCTCCTCTCCACCGTGCAGAAGAGGGCGAATCTATCCGTGACTACATTGAGTGGTTCAGAAACTTGTCTTTGATGTGCCCAGCAGGGATTCCATTACCCATGCTCTACAGACGTGCAGGCACAACTTCTTAGACCAAGTAGAGGTTCGCATGGGGGCTGTCAAAGCCCATACTTGGAAAGAATTGGTCGAACAAGCCGAGATAGCCTAAAAGTTGGCTAAAAAGTTCGAACCATCCACCCCTAAAGGCAAGTGGGGTATGAACAATAAAGGACGCGGCGACATGGTGCAGTCTTCTCAAGCCAAAGGGAAGGAGACTATGTCCGTAGAATTGTCAGGGGATGTGCAATCGAAGGCCAAGAGAGCGGCTTCAATAATCAGGAGCCTAAGTTCCCTCCAAAACAGTACTCCTTCAGAGACGATCAGGTGGTCACAATATTTCATTTGCTCCACAAAGGGAATAAAATGAAGTTACCAGAGGCTCGACGTCCCAATGAGATAGGATGCACGAACGATCCCAAATACTGTCTCTACCACAGGATGATTCACCATCCTACCGACAAGTGCTTTGTCCTTAAGGACAGAATTCAAGCCTTGATTGACGCCGGAGTCCTGACACTGAAGTCAGAGCAGAAGAAAGTCATTGCTAATATGGTGACCCTCGAGTTCGGCAAAACCCCAAAGGTCACAGTTCCTAACGGGACTTATCCAGTCCCTGCGCCACGGCTGGAAGTCAAACATCCTGCGGCTAAAACCCAAGATAAAAGGGGTCTTGTTCCCTTGACACTAGAGACAGGGGAAATCATGTGGATACACCCAGACCTTGTCCAAGATGAACAATGGGATTCAAAGAAGTCCAAATCGAAGGCCAAACCATACATGTCATCTCCAGAGGCAATCCTTTGCGTCTTCTCATGACGAAGCCAGGATCACTGAACTCAAGATTGGCTAAATGGGCGCTCCTTTTGTCTCAATACGACATGATCTTTATCCCTCAAAAGGCGGTTAAAGGCCAGGCCCTTGCGGAGTTCTTGGCTGCTCATCCAGTCCCGAAAAACTCAAAACTTCACGAAGATATTCCGGATGAAGTCTTCGAGTCCAATGTAACCTCAGAAGAAGAGGTTTGGCAGATGTTCTTCAATGGAGCATCACGAATAGATCCTAAGGGCAGGATCATTACCGGCATGGGGGTTGTGTTTATCTCTCCACAGAATCACGTCCTTCTTAGAGCATTTTCTCTGACGGAATCATGCTCCAACAATGTAGCGGAATATAATGCTCTGCTCATTGGTCTTCAGCTCACCCACGGAATGGGGGTACGCTATCTTGAAGCTTACGGCGATTCAAAACTGATTATCAATCAGGTTAAAGGTGAATATGAGGTCCGCCACGAAGACCTAGTGCCGTATTATCACACAGTCATCGAATTGGCTAATCTGTTTGATGGCTTCTACATCGGGCACGTATCTCGATCTCAGAATACCAAGGCGGACGTTCTTGCTGCATTAGCAACAACACTAGCCCTGCCAGTCGACACCGAGTATCACCTCACAGTCGCAACTCGACACCTTGTATGCTCTAAGCATATATTAAGAACCCGAGAAGTCTGTAATATCTCGACGGATCTTGAGGAGAGAGATTGGCTATTTCCTTTCATCGACTATGCCTTACATGGTCTGCTGCCAGACGATCCTAAAGAAGCAGCATCTATCAGACGAAGGTCTCTCCGTTTCTACTACGATCCAACTCCAAAGACACTTTACCGTTGTTCATATGACGGTGTCCTCCTCTGTTGCCTTTATAATTCAGAGGCGCAGGAAGTGCTCAAAGAAGCACACGATGGCATATGTGGAGCTCATCAACCAGGTCCAAAACTTAAAGACAGGTTGTATAGGCTTGGATATTATTGGCCAACCATGATAGCCGATGCCATCCAATATGCACGAAGGTGTAAAGCATGCCAAATTCACACGGACTTCATACATCAGCCCTCAGAGTTGCTCCATCCAACTGTTGCTTCATGGCCATTTGAAGCATGGGGAATCAATGTTGTAGGGCCAATCAGCCCCTCTTCGACAAGAGGTCATCGGTTATCCTGGCAATAACTGATTACTTTTCAAAGTGGGCAGAAGCCATTCCACTGGTAGAAGTCAAAACTTCTAACGTGGTTAATTTCATCAAACACCATGTCATCCATCGGTTTGGTGTCCCTAGGCGGATCATCCATAATAACGGTCCCCAATTCATAAGCCAAGTATTCTATTGGTTCTGCGATAAATACCGAATTCAGAATGTGACTTCAACTGCCTATAATCCCGCCGCTAATGGCTTGGCGGAAGCATTCAACAAGACGATCATCAAGTTACTCAAAAAGTTCGTCTCCTCGAATAAGTGAGATTGGGACGAAAAGCTTGGTGAATGTCTTTGGGCTTACCGAACCATGGTTCGGACCCCGACAGGCAATATGCCTTTTTCCCTGGTGTACGGGTGTGAAGCAGTCATACCATTAAAAATCCAGATGCCATCATTACGAGTCGCTCTGATCACTAGAATCACATCAGAGGGCAGTGATCGGTTGCGTCTTCAAGAGCTCGAAGCCCTAGATGAGAAGCGACTACAAGCTCAGCAGCATATCGAGTTGTATCAAGCTCGAATCTCAAAAGCCTTCAATAAGAAGGTCAGACAAAGAATCTTCTAGAAAGGAGATTTAGTTTTAGCCATCAGACGACCGATGATTATGACGCACAAAACCAAAGGCAAATTTCAGCCTAAATGGGAAGGACCGTTTGTAATAGAAACAGTCTATTCAAATGGAGCATACCGCCTTATGACTTCAGATGGCGATTTACTCATGATGCCGATCAATGGCAAGTTCTTAAAGAAGTATTATCCTGATTAAGGATCCTTCTCATGATCAAGTTAACACTACACCTCTGATCAAGACCTTCATATCCAAGGTACATGCAAAGAGAGCCTCTCTCTTCCTCCAAACGAGATCATGCAACCATAAACCAGTAGGAACCTGGCCATACACTGGTTGTCTCAAAGGAGAATCAAGGTTACACATATGCTGACCAAATGATCCAACACCTTTAACGGTTAAGGATAGAGGAAAATGTTGGCCTTTAAGCCCAACATAAGTCCTCGACAACTCATCATGCTGAGGGGAATAGCATGGCTAGCCCGACTCAATGGTAGTTGGGAAAGGCATATCAAACCCGTTGACAGCTGGGGATTTGCTAAAAATCCTAAGGGACCTGTTCCCATTTGATTCCCTCTCCAAAATCACTTACCAATTCTCATCCATAGAATGGTAAGACCACATAAAAAGATCTTTCCATCCATTTCGCTGTTACGTTAACACTGACCTATGACAGTGATTTCCTCGTTTTCCCTGTGGGAACGAGAACCCTTTTTATGCTATGATAACTTCTGGCATCCATTTTGCTGTTACGTTAACATTAAACCTATGACAGTGATCTCCTCGTTTTTCGCAATGAAAATGAGACCTTTTTCCAAATCCCATCAAACCTTCGAGCTTGTTGACATTTACAAAAGACAAGTCTCACCTTTTAGTCCGCCTAGGACTAACTTCTATACTTGCTGACATTTACAAAAGACAAGTATCACTTTTCAGTCCGTCAAGGGCTACCTTCGAGCTTGTTGACATTTACAAAAGACAAGTCTCACCTTTCAGTCCGTCTAGGACAACTTCTATACTTGTTGACATTTACAAAAGACAAGTATCACTTTGCAGTCCGTCAAGGACTACCTTCGAGCTTGTTGACATTTACAAAAGACAAGTCTCACCTTTCAGTCTGTCAAGGGCTACCTTCGAGCTTGTTGACATTTATAAAAGACAAGTCTCACCTTTCAGTCCGTCTAGGACAACTTCTATACTTGTTGACATTTACAAAAGACAAGTATCACTTTTCAGTCCGTCAAGGACTACCTTCGAGCTTGTTGACATTTACAAAAGACAAGTCTCACCTTTTAGTCCGTCTAGGACAACTTCTATACTTGTTGACATTTACAAAGACAAGTATCACCTTTCAGTCCGTCAAGGGCTACTTTCGAGCTAGTCTCACCTTTCAGCCCGTCAAGGGCTACTTTTGAGCTTGTTGATATTTACAAAAGACAAGTCTCACCTTTCAGTCCGTCAAGGGCTACCTTCGAGCTTGTTGACATTTATAAAAGACAAGTCTCACCTTTCAGTCCGTCTAGGACAACTTCTATACTTGTTGACATTTACAAAAAACAAGTATCACCTTTCAGTCCGTCAAGGGCTACCTTCGAGCTTGTTGACATTTACAAAAGACAAGTCTCACCTTTCAGTCCGTCAAGGACTACTTTCGAGCTTGGTGGCTTCTCAACCGGTTACGTCATTGCGACCTCTGAACCGACAGATAGCCAAGTCTCGCCTTTCAGTCCGACAAGGACTACTTTTGAGCTTGGTGGCTTCTCAACCGGTTACGTCATTGCGACCTCTGAACCGGCAGATAGCCAAGCCTCACCTTTCAGTCCGACAAGGACTACTTTGAGCTTAGTGGCTTCTCAACCGGTTACGTCATTGTGACCTCTGAACCGGCAGATAGCCAACTCTCATTATTCAGTACAGTAAGGATTGTTTTCTCAAACAGCTGCAATACAACTTGCAAGCGACAATTCAAAAGATAAAACAAGTTGGAAATACGACAGGGGAGTCAAAACAAAATTTCTTTTATTGATTCCGAAAAGAAGGGATACATGAAGGCACATATATTACAAGCTATAAGGATGCTTCATAAGATTTGATCCGTTCTTCAAGAAAGGCCAGCCTTGTCTTCCTATCATCAGCAGCTCTGACAAGCGCCTACGACCTTAACTCAGCCTCATTAAAACTCACCGTCTGGGCCAAGTGAGCTTCGACCTCAACCAAGGTTGCCCTCTGAGCTAACTCCTGCCGCGAGAGTTCGTCACTCTGAGCCTTAAGCTGCTCAAGCCGTGCAGTCTCTTCAAGACGCACTGGTTCAGCCCTGGATAAGAGAAGATTTGCCTTCCTGATCATCTCCTTGGCCTTTTCAATTTTATCTTCAGCGTCAAGAAGAGCACTGCTAGAAGCATCTGTGGCGTCCCTGAGCTCTACCTTCCTTATCTCCAAGGACTTCAAGTCAGAAGAAATGGCCTTAGCAGCTTCCTGAGCGGCAAGATGGGCTTTATGCATTTGAGCAACAAGGTGCGCAAGCTGCTCGCTAACCAAAGACTCCAGGTCTGAATGGCTAAGACGGCGCCATTCTTCTACATCCCTCTCAACCTAGTCCACCAGAAGTTCCAATGCAGCGGCCTGGTCATCCGCTCCAAAGTCTCGGATACTCTCAATACTTCAGGAGAGGACCACCTTTAGAGTAGAGAATGAAGTAGTCGAGCCTTTCAAAATCAAATTGACGGATCGATTCAAGCCCTTATAAAAGCTATCAACTAGCTCAGCCACAAATTCATTCTCGGCCTCAATCACTCCTGGCAGACGGGCAGCCTCTGAAGATTCCACCGGCTTTATTGACATTACCGTAGAAGGAATAGTAGAAGCACTGGCTGCAGCAACATGAGAGGTCGTCGGTGATCTCGGCGGAGTCCTCATTGAAACCAGTACACTAGCCACAACCGAGGTCGGACTAGTGACTATTTTCGGAAGAGCGGGCTCAACCACCAGTGTTGGGGAAGTAGGATTGGTAATCACCCTCAGCTCCGCACTTGGCAAGATAGATGGCGCTGGCGAAACTGATGGTACCTCACTCGTCGATATAGTTGGAAGTGAGGTTGCCTCTGTGACTACCGTCCCCTCAATCTTTGTTCCTCTGGCTGGTTCAGGCTGATAAGAGAGCAGGTCACCATACAAAGCATCCAACTCAGCAGCATCCGCCGCGATCGAAGCGCTTACTTCACTCCTGGTTACCTCAGAAGATGGATGGGCTCTCTTGAAGTCGATGCACCCAGAGGCGGAACACCTACAACAAGACTTTCTTTAGGCAAGGCATAACAAATAGCAGGAGTCAAAAGGTCGGAACAGTACCAAAGATGGTGCCGCCTCAATCGTCTTGGCAGCTACATCAGTCCCTACAGGCTCCATTGAAAAATCTTTGGCGGAGTCAATACGAATGGCCGGCCCGCCTTCGCTTGCCAAACCCTCCGTGGTCCACCCAAAAGAGCTAGAAGCCGTGGGACTTCCTTTCAAAGTCCCGGTGCCCGAAGGACCAACATCAGCCGCATCATCTCCGGACTCTTTTAAGACGGCGAAATAGCTAGCCTCATCGCCCTCTTTATAAGTAAACAAGGGATCATAATGCTCCCCTTGTTCTCCGACAGCTTCAGCTCTCGGGCTTCTCGCCGCTTCGGTGCTTGAATCACAAAGCAAATAATGAGCTGTCCGAAACACATAAAAAGTATATTACAGGGACGAAGCTGATTTTACCCGGGTCTGGAGCGGCTTCGCCAGTAGTCGGTTTAGGAGCCAACAATTCAGTTACTAATGGGACAGGAGAAGGAAGCGCTACAGATGGTTCGCCCTCTGTAACAACTGTAGGAGCGTAGCGACGAGGCTTCTTCACTACCCTCTTCCTACGAGATCCACCCTCCCGCTTCCGCTTGAGGGGGACGTCAGGATCTCCTTCCTCCACTTCTTCAACACCGGCATGTTCTATGGGGGCCGTCCCGACCACGCCAGAAGCAGCTGCTAGAGTCTCAGCACCTGTATCTGCTTCAAAGCGAGGACTTCTGCATCCAAGGCTTCACTGTCATCAACGGCAATGAACTCCCCAAGGCCTGGGACGCGAACCCTTTTACCCTCGCCTTTCTCAGTGACCTTCCGCTTCAGCCGCTGAGAAATTAACTTCACACCAGAAGAATTAATAGAGAACCCGGTGGGTGTGGAGTTTAATGTCGTATACCACTGACAGAATCCCAGGGTCGTCAAAAGGTTCGGAGTCCTTAGTGGCATGCACAGCCGCGCCTCAGTACAGCCTGCAATGAAGAACCACCAGGCACGGACTCCATCGATGAGGCTCCCCATGAAAGCCAGATTGCTGTTTGGATTGCCTACGTACAGTTGGTCATACCCAAACTGACAGGCAAATCGACTTGGAGCATAGGGCTCCAAGTAACAGGTGTCCCCGCTTCTATACACAAATGAGAGGGCCGAATGCTAACCAGCCACTCAAAAATTCTCCGGCTCAATGACGTCTGCCCTTCTCCCACGTCCTTGAATTCTTCACCATAGCCCGCACCCCGAATATAGGGGAAGCAGCGGAAAAGGCTATAAACGTCACGGCGGCATAGTAGCTTACGGGCCACAGCCACGTAAGTCTTCAGCTATGAACATCCCTCGAGCCGACGGAGAAGCGCCATTCGAACACCTTCTGGGGGGTCCTCTCCGGCTTCGATCATGGAAGGACAGTGAAGGGCAAACCACGCCATCAAATAAGTATACGGCAGACCTACTCTGGGGTTTGGTCCGTCGCAGGGCAGAATAGTCCCCTTTCCTCGCTTCGTCGTTGGTGGCCTACAAAAAGCCTCCGTCAATGCGCGAAGGCCTCTCTGAATACAGCACACCATGGCCAGAAGAAGTCCCAGAGAACGACCATGGACTAGACGAACGGCAGGCAATAAGACAGTCGGATGAATGACATCGCCTGACGAAGATGGCACCACACATCTCTTCAACCAGACCGTCAAGAAACCAGCCAGAAGTGCCTTCCGACGTGGTCCGACGAGCCTATGGTGGAAACTCCGAAGAATATCGCCTTTCTCATAGGGGCCGTCGTCTTCTTCCAAAACTAGATCCCCTTGAGAATGTTTTTGCATCCAGTTAAAGATGTCTTCATCAACAACTCCACAATGAGCCGCTTCAGGAGTATTTTTCATATCGGAGAACAAATAATCTCTCCAGCTCTTTAAGCTGCATGAAGCTCCCTTACTGCTCCCATGCATACTGGAGCAAATGTACAAGTCGCACATCAACTCCCGGTAGGTCTCAAACAAGGCGGGCTCCTGCTTCTCCAGAAGTGCCAATTCCGCCTCGCACGGGAAATATTCTTCGTATGGGAGGGATCCCAAAGGCAAAGCAGAGACTTCCCACATCTCGTGCAGAGCCATACCCAATTCGCCAACAGGGTGAAGAAGGTCCCTATAGCCGGGCAGTATAACTCAAAGATGGCGTAGAAGTTCGCTACGCTCATCTGAATGCCATAGCAGGTCGCCCTGACAGCCTCATAAAGATTCAGCCTCTCCAGATCCTCCTCAAATTGAGCAAGGACATATAGAGTCAAATCCCTCCACCATGCCTTCGGAGGGTGAATCCACCCTGGAGTCCTGAAATCAGTAGCTGGATAGTTGCCACGAACCTTGAAGAATTGATTCCCAAAGGTCTGCGCCACCGCAGGATTTTCTCCCACTGGGATGTCTTGGAGTACATTCCCAGGGTGGAGACCCATTATGCAACGAGGAGGCCCCGCTCTTGTGTGACCGGGTGAGGAAATTATCAACTTCCCTACGTGAACGGAGTCAGTACTCCAACTCACTTGCCACTGCATCTTCCGAGCCTTCGTCACGCATTGAAAGAAGGACAAGGGAAAATGCCGCTTGTTAGACAGAAGATAGAACTTCTCGCCATCTAATTGGAAAATCCACTGCCCCTCTCCGGCTAGCAGCTGGCGATCATGGTCTGGCACTGCATCTCCGAACATGAAGCCGAGCTTCCGATAAATTCGTCGGTCAGAATCTTCAAGGGGAGCAGTAGTTAAAATGCTCCTCATGGTGCGTTGATCCCCACCATAAATAAGTGTATCCCGAGCAGGAGAGCTCCGCTCGCTGAACAGCGAAGCTTGCCCTTGGAATTGCAAGCTGACATTGCCATCTAGCCCCTGGTTGTGCCGAAGAGACTATTCAAAGGACCAGGAGTGTAGTGCGTTGCAAGAACAAAGAAAAACTATGATTAGTTCATCAGCCAAACAAGGGCTAAAACAAGAAGCAAAATCTGATAAGGCATAGCCTCGCTCTCCGAGCAAAGCTGGCCTAATGGTAGCTTCGCCCCGAAGTTTAGTTTCGCAGCTGCAGCGTAACTCCGCATTCCACACGAAGGCAGGATGTAGGAAAATATCCAAGTGTTAGCTTCGCTCTAGAAGCTTAACTTCGAACAACAGAATGCGATAAAGCCCCAAGAGCTAACTTCGTCAGAAGGATATTATGGTCTAAAGACTATTTTAAGAGCATTAAGGACGTGAACCGTCTAAGGGATAGCTTCTCCTGGAAGCTTAAAGAAGGACTCTTCAGTTCTTGGATTCCCGATCAAGAAATCTAGGGAAATTCAGGGAGGCGAATTCCCTAAAGATTAACAGATCATAATTGATCATTTTGGGCTCATCTAAAGATAGCCAGAAATTGGCTTTAAAAGAGATGGCAATCTCTAATCAAAAAGGGAAAGATCCCTACCAGCGATCGGTCGTTCGATGATCGGAGGAGGAGAAGGACCCTCCGTCGTAGAGGTTGCGGCCTCTTTTCCCGCTCGTCTCTTGGGAGCCATTGAAGAACAGTGGAGGTTCTTGGATTCTCAAGTAAAGAAGAAAAAAGAAGAAGAAGAGTCAAGTACTCTGGAAAATTCAAAGAGAAGTAATGCCTTCTCTCTCAGACCGATGGGCTTTTATAGGCTGATGATCGCCTGAAACGACGCCTCGAAAAGAGCACAGGCTGTCATTTCAAATTAATTTGAAACGGCGCCTAAAGCGCCTTCCCGAGAAGCGCTGATTCAGCCCCACTAAGGGCTAACTCCGCCATAAGTCAAGTGCTAACTTAGCGCAACGTATCAATAACTTCGCCGAAAAGCATGCCTTAGCTCCGCTAAAAGCACAGTCCGAACTTCGCGGAAACTTCATGCTAGCTTCGCTGAAAGCGCATTCCTGATACAAAAAGGATTTTGTCCTTAACTTCGCATGAAGTTTAGCCCCGCCGGTCCACTTCAAGTGTTCTCGAATCAAAAAAGAAGGAGAAGCAAATCAAATAAGCAGAAACTGAACTTTTATTGATTTAAAAGGGAAGGTACATTGATACTACTACATCAAAGTTGTATTTCGTACAACAGATTCATTTGCTCCAAAGGCATACAAGTGGTCCTATCTACTTCCAAGCCAAACCAACTGGACACGAAAGGCCTTCCTCCTGCGCAAGGCCGTAATCTTCGCATAATGGCAGATGGTGCCATCAGGACAAGGCCGTAATCCTTCGCATAATGGCAGATGGTGCCACCAGGACAAGGCCGTAATCCTTCACATAATGGCAGATTGTGCCACCAGGAAGCCAGATCGTCTTTGATTAAAATTGGCAAAGGACTGGTTGCCACCAGAAGGCTGGATCGTCTTTGATGAAAATTTGCAATGAAGGATCCGAGACCTTACAGGTGACATATGCTTTCCTGAAGTGGATCATCTCGGATAAGCGACTACCAGCCTCGCCTCGAAGTGTATCATCTCGGATAAGCGACTGCCAACCTCTTCTGGGAACACACATCAGCTGCCCCAGTTTGTTCCTCCTGCTTAGGATTAAAGTTTCAACTGGAAAAGCAAAAGACAAGTCTCTAATCTCTTTCATCAAGACAAAAGGATGACGAACATAGCTCACTGAATGCGAACTGAAACAAGTTAGCAACAGGTTAAAGGAAAAGCTGCCAGAAAATGCTAAGTCAAATTCTTTAGGGCGAAGCAATTTATATCTGATTTAGTTAAGGATTGATTTTTAGTTAAAGCAGAGGATAGCCTCGCTTGCACAGTGTTGATGGGCTAGCTCAGTTTCTAGCCTCACCTATATGGCTAAGCCAGACTATCCTGAGGGACGCAGTCTTAGCCCCACCTATAAGGTAAGACTGGCTCGACCTTAAAGAGACTAAGTCCCAATTTTTGCCTAAATGGCGAACTTAGCAAGCATGCAATGATCTTTCTTTGTTCAAAGGATAGCTTCGCCAGGAAGCTGAGAAACAAGGCTGAAACCCTTCTCTGTAGATCAGTCAATTGCAAAATGAAGAATAAGGGAAATCAATCCCTGAGGCAGCTGTTAAAGCTAAATTAAGGGAGATAAAGTCCCTAAAGGCATTTGTCCATTGGTAAAGTCTCTGGATGACCGAGACTTACCGGTCCTTGGCCGGGTAATGACCAGAGTGGGCATCCCCACTAGTTCAGAGATCTGAGTATCTCTCTCTGATAACCAAGAGAAGAGCAGACCACTTCTCTTCAGAAGACCTCAGGGGTCCTATTGGCCTGAGCGCTGCCGCTTCAAGCATGGAAGCGCGAGCGGATTTAAGGCATTTATTAAGCCTTGAAAAGGGAATATTCTCCCTCAGAAGCGCACAAAGGAGGAATGATCTCCCTCGATTAATGCAAGAGGTTGTTATAGCCTCAAAAAGGAGCAATCCTTCTCGTAAATGGCCGAAAGCAGTTGGCCTCGGGAAAGAAACAGCATTCCAAAGCGAATCTACTCCGGAAGGCTCAGACGCGGAGCTACCCAGACGCGAAGCTAATCAGAGTCGCGAATCTACATCTATCCCAAAGCAGGATTGAAAGCAAAGCTAAACTCAACCACCATGGCGACGTTCATACTTCACATACCACCGATCAAAGCAATTCAAAGTATTTCGAAGTCTGAGCCATTGCAGACCTTCAAAACCTTGAAGGGGGTCTTCTTGACACTTTAAAAAAGATAAGATTCTGACTGGCCTGAACAATGTCTAAACTTGCTGACATTTACAAAAGACAAGTGAAAGATATGCTGACTGGTCTGAACAATGTCTAAACTTGTTGACATTTACAAAAGACAAGCGATAGACAAGCTGACGACCGGTTCTGTACTTGTTGACATTTATAAAAGGCAAGTGACAGATAAGCTGACGACCAGTTTTCACCCATCTTCGAGGGACAAGGAAGCAACTTGGACTCTACTGATCCAGTGAAGCAGACAGTGAGCCCGGATTGTCTCTAAACAGACCTCAACAGGTCTAAGATGCTAGCACTTAACATCATATGAGCCCAAAGGGATAGCCTCACCTGAGAGGCTCAGATCATCCAACTTCGCCTTGAAGCCATTCACAGCTCCGTCAGGAAGCTAACTTCTAGCTTCGCCTGAAGTGCTCAGTTAACTCCGCAGAGAGAGTTAGCTTCGCTCGAAGCCACACGCAACGCGCAGAAGAGTGTTCGGCAGCTTCGCTACAGATGTTATTTAGCTCCGCTGAAGAGCTTTCTTCTGATTTCGCCAGATGCGCCTTCCAGCTCCGCTGTGAGCTCGACGCGGCAGCTTCGCTGCGGGTCTGCTATAGTCAACCTTTGACCAATTAAATCTCCAGATAAGATCAAATCTATCCAGGATCAAGATCAAATCCAATCAAGATCAAATCTGAGATCAAATTTGGCAGTTGATTACCATAATCTCTTGACTCTCCTAAAACGAGTAAGAGGATCAAGGGAGATCTTCCAACTATATGGAAAGGATCAAAACAGATCAAGAAGATCAATCGACCTGCTATTTCTAGCTTCGCAGAAGCTGATTCTAGCCTCGCAGCAAGGCTACTTTCCAGATTTGAACAGATTTAATTCAATCTGTTTCCATATTTTCAAGGGACAATTATACCCTTGCTCTCCCTATAAATAGCCCACCAATGGCACAAGGAGAGAAGACCGGATCCAGAGACAGCACAAACCGGACCTTCAGACGACTTCACGGGAAGAGACGACAGACTTCTCGAGAGGACGCACCGTGCGCACAAACAGAGATCTAGTCTCTTGCCTCCAAGAATTCAGAGACTCTAGAGAACTGCTTCTCTAATCAGGATGCTGATACCCTGACACTTTCCTTCCTCTCAAGGAATCTCCAGAACCAAGCGAGAAGGAATGCCTAAAGATATGGCGGTTTTGAGAAGCAACAATAAGGTTGTACCAACCTTTCGTTCTCCGATTCCCCGAACCAGGCGAGAAGAAAATCACATCGCTCGCATCATCAAAGAGACAAAGTGGTCGCGCGCTGACCAGACTCCTACCGGCACACTTCTCCAGAATCTCAGAGGAGATCTACTTGTAATCTTTTGTGTTACTTGTAATTTAGCTCCTCGACCCTTTTTTGTAAGTTTTCCCCTTTGCAAATCAATGGAAACATTCAATTTGAATTTCGTATTGTTCTTAGGATCGACAATAATCACAGCATCGTGTGGGAAGATGGTGCGCACAATGGATGGTCCATACCAATGAGTTTTTAGCTTTTCCACGAAAATGTGAAGCCTCGAGTTATATAGTAGAACCTTGTCTCCTGGGGCAAAGTTTTTCCGGTTTATGATCTGGTCATGAAAAAGTTTAGTTTTGCTTTTGGTGATCCGAGCGTTCTCATAGGCTTCATTCCGTATCTCATCTAATTCTGAGATCTGTAGTCTCCTTAACTCACCAACCCTAGTCAGATCAAAATTGAGTTGCTTAATGGCCCATAGGGCACGGTGTTCTGACTCGACTGGCAGATGACAGGTTTTTTCGAATATGATTCTGTAAGGAGACATCCCCAGGACTGTCTTAAAAGCAGTGCGGTAAGCCCACAATGCATCGTTAAGTTTGATCGACCAATCCTTAAAATTTTGTCCGACAGTTTTTTTCAGAATGAGCTTGGTCTATCGATTGGTGACTTCGACCTGCCCATTTATCTGGGGATGATACGGAGTGGATAACTTGTGATTGATGGAATATTTTCGCATCAAAGCTTAAAAAACTCTATTGCAGAAATGTGATCCATTATCACTAATTATTGCTCTGGGGGTGCCAAATCGGAGAAGATGTTTTCTTTGAGAAATTGACAACCATTTAGAGATGTAATCAACAACAGCCAAAATGAACTGGTTGCCAAAGGAATTTGGGAATGGTCCCATGAAGTTGATACCCCAAACATCAAAAATTTCAACTTCAAGAATCGGGTTTAGGGGCATCATGTCTCTTCTTGAAATTTTCTCAATCTTCTGATAATTTGCACATGACTTGCAATAATGAATGTGTCTTTGAACAAAATGGGCCAGTAAAACCCACTTTGTAAAACTTTCTCTGCAGTTTTGCGGGGATAGAAGTGTCCTCCGCATACAAGTTCATAGCAAAAACTTAGCACACTCCTCTGTTCTTCCTCTGGTATGCATCGTCGAATAATCTGGTCAGGACAATACTTAAAAAGATACGGCTCTTCCCAGAAGAAGTAACATACTTGGGCAAAGAGATAACACTGGTCTAGCTTTGTCCAATCAGCGGGTAATTGTTCAGTGACCAGGTAATTGACTATGTCCGCATACGTTCCTTGAAAATGGCCAGGATGTGCTCGTCTGGGAATCCTCGTTGATCGGAGCTTGTATGAGAGGTGTGCTAAGAATTCGTGATAGATGATCAGCAACCACATTTTCTATACCTCATTTAACCCGAATTTTCAGGTCAAATTTTGGAAGCAAAAGGATCCACCGAATCAATCGGGCTTTTGCTTCCTTCTTGGTCATGAGGTATTTCAATGCCAAGTAATTCGTGAAAACCACCATTTTTGATCCCAACAAGTAGGGTCGAAACTTTTCTAACGCAAAGACAACGACTAAGAATTCCTTCTCGGTCATTGTATAATTCTGTTGGGCATCATTCAAGGTCCCACTTGAGTAGTAAATCACGTGCTGCCTATTATCGATGCGTTGTCCTAGAACAGCGCTAATAGCAAAATCAGAGGCATCGCACATGATTTTAAACGATCGTGCCCAATCAGGAGCAGAAATAATAGGTGCAGAAATAAGTTCTTGCTTAAGCTTCTCTCATTACTTGAAACATTCATCGTTAAAATTAAAGGGTACGTCCTTTGCGAGTAGGTTGGTTAAGGGCCTAGCGATCTTGCTAAAATCCTTAATGAACCGTCGGTAGAACCCAGCATGCCCTAGAAAGGATCTAATATCCTTGATGCTTTTAGGTGGTGAAAGCTTAACAATCACTTCTATTTTTGCCTTGTCCACTTCAATGCCTCTCCTAGAAATCTCATGGCCTAGAACAATTCCATGTCTCACCATGAAGTGACATTTCTCCCAGTTCAGAGTTAGGTTCTTTTCCTTGCATCTTTGCAGAACCAACTCAAGATGATGAAGATATTATTCAAATGAATCTTCGTTGATGGAGAAGTCAACCATGAAAATCTCAAGGAAACGTTCCACCATGTCGGAGAACAAACTAAGCATGCACCGTTGGAATATTGTGGGAGCATTGCACAATCCAAAGGGCATGCGTCGATAAGCGAAGGTTCCAAATGGGCAGGTGAACAATGTCTTTTCCTGATCTTCTGCAACAATGGGAATTTGATTGTATCCTGAGTACCCATCTAGGAAGTAATAATACTCATATCCAGCCAAGCGTTCAAGCATTTGATCGATGAAGGGTAGTGAGAAGTGGTCTTTACGGGTGGCTGCACTTAACTTTCTGTAGTCTATACAAACACGAACCTTGGTAGGCAGTCTTGTTTGTACCAACTCTTTTTGCTCATTTTCAACCACCATAATGCCAGTTTTCTTCGGGACCGCATAAACAGGGCTAACCCATTGGCTATCAGAAATGGGATAAATGATCTCATTATCTAATATTTTCAAAATTTTCGCTTTTACTGCCTCTTGCATAAGTGAGTTAGGCCTTCGTTGTGGGTCCCTCCTGGGAGTCGCTTCATCGGTTAAATGGATTCTATGTTGAACTATTGCTAGACTTTTCCCTTTGATATCCTTCATCATCCATCCAGTAGCTTCCCTATGTTTCTTCAGAATAGACATTAATCTATCCTCTTGTTGCTCAGTCAGGTGGGATGCTATGATGATTGGCAGGGTTTCTCTTCCACCCACGTAGGTGTACTTGAGGTGTTCAGGCAAGGGTTTTAGCTCTAGGGAAGGTGTTGCTTCATTGGAGGTAATATCCGGACTTTCAATCCTATGATGCGGTACACTTGGGCTTGACGCCCAGTCCACTGCCGAATCTACGATCTGGTCAAGATTAAAATCCTCAGACTCTAGATCAAACTCTGCCTCTATTTCTATCTCCATCTTTCCTTATGCTCATTGGTCAGATTTTCAATGGAATTGACCTCAAAAGTCGGATTATTGATATCCCTGGGTTGTCTTCCAAGATTGAAGACGTTGACTTCCTTCGTCATGTCTCCAAAGGTCAATCACATAGACCCGTTCCTACAGTTGATTATGGCATTGGCTGTAGTAAGGAATGGGCACCCTATGGTGACCGGAGTTTGAGACCACGGATTTGACACAGGTTGGGTCTCAAGCACAATGAAGTCAACGGGGTAGATGAAATTCCCGACCCAGATAAGGACATCTGTGATTTCTCCCTTGGGGATTTTCATAGATCGGTCAGCTAACTGAATGGTGACTCGAGTTAGACTCAGCTCGCCAAACCCAAGTTGCTGGTATACTGAGAGAGGTAGCAAGTTGATACTTGCTCCCAGGTCAAGGAGTCCTCTGTTAATTTCTATTTGTCCTATGGTGCAGGAAATTGTGGGACATCTGGGATCCTTGTATTTCACCGGAATGGGACCAGACAGAATTTCACTTATATTGGTTACCAAGAATACTTTCTTGGGCACCTTTGTTTTTCTCTTCTTCTTACACATATCATTAAGAAATTTGGCATAAGTTGGGACTTGTTGGATAGCGTCAAGAAGAGGCACATTTAGTTTGATCTGATTAAACATCTCAAATATCTTCTCCATGTGCATATTTTTATTATTGTTTCTAAGCCTATTGGGGAATGGTGCTACGGGCTTATGAACAGTTCTGCAGCTGAGTCCTCGTCAGACATGTTAGGAGCAGATTGGGAGGAGCTAGAAGATGTGGAAGCATAAATGCAGGATCAATGTGAGTGGGATTTTTCTGTTAGTAGATCTAGCTGTCCACCTTCTTTCCAGATCGAAGTGTGTGAACAACATTGCACTGGTTGATCGACGGATCCTGAATTTCATACGTTTGATTGAAGTTCTTAGGGTTAACTAGCAGCTGACTAGGTAAAGTACCCTTTGGTCTTTCACTTAGAGAGCTAACTAACTAACTCATTTGCATTTCCAATCTTGATATAGCCTTTGAATGGTTACTTAGTGTTTGTCCCTGATTTTGCATGAAGGCAGCTTCGAACTTCATAAAAGCTTCCATGCTCTCCTCCAATTTGCTAAATTTCTTTTCCATTGGTGAACTTTGGGAGGAGAAAGATGGAACTTGACTGAGGAAATTTGTTGGATGAGTGGCATGGTGAAAATTATTGAGAAAGTTTGGCCTGGGAGAATTGTTCGGGCCCAAGAGAAATTTAGGTGATTTCTCCAACCGGGGGTTGTACGTCTGCGAGTACGGATTGTGTGGCAGCCGTGAGTAGGCCGTATTCATGTATTCCAGTGGCACTTGATGGGTATGGAAAATATGGCACTCTTCAAAGACATGGTTCGGTGCCTGACAGTATGAACACCCTGGATTGTGAATTGGTGGTAGGTTGATCTGGTTGACATTAGCTGACTCTTGTTTCTAGAGCCTCTATTCTCCTCATCAGGGTAGCAATCTTAGTTTCTGCAGTTATGGATGATCTAAGGATAGGAGCCCTCCTTTTGAAGCTATGGACTGTGAATTCCTTGGTTTTTCGGAGGCTGGCTCCCATTGCAGCGTTTTCTCAGCTAAATCCTCAAACAATCCCAACCATGATTTTCATCATTTTGCAAGAACCCTCCCTGACTCATAGTTTCTAGCAGGATTTTCATTTGATAATCTAAACCGTCGTAGAGAATCTGACACTAATGCAATTTCTTCACACCGTGATGAGGGCACTAAGTTAGTAGTTTGAATCGCTCAAAGTATCTCCAAAATAGTTCACTCGGTTCTTGCCTAAATTGCATGATATTCTTTCTGATGAGGGCAGTTTTATGAATTGGGTAGAATTTCTTCAAGAAGGCCTTGATGAAATCATCCCATGTTGTAACTGATCTACCGCCAAACTGTATAAACATTTTTTAGCTAGATCCTTTTGGGAAAAGAGAATGAAACGTAACCTAACAACATCGTCTCCTAGCTGGGGAATACGCATCATGAAGCACACTTCTTCAAATTTCCTAACAAAGAAGTATGCGTCCTCCGATTCTAAGCCATTAAACTTTGGAAGAGTGTTGATGAATTGAGGCTTTAATTTAAAGTTATTTCTGTTCGCCTCAGGCAGTTTTATACAAGATGATAATGAGGTTCTGATCAGTTAAAACATGTCCTGAAGCGATGCCATCACCGGTTCTAGATGCAAGGGTAGAGAAGTGTTTCTGGTTAATCTGAAAGTTACAGGATCTCTAATCCACTCTTGCAGGCAGCACACCACAAATAACGTAAAGACAACAAACAATCAAAAAGAATAAAAAACAAACAAAAGAAAGAAAAACAACCGCAAAGCATTAGTTTAAGGTACCTAGACCTAGACGACTCCTAACTGGTCGATTCTCCGGGGGAGGTTGTTGCAGGAACTCGACTACAAGCTAATCGGCCAGGAAAGGGTAAAACTCGGTAGGTATCCGGGCGTGAGCCACATGCCTTAATTACGCTAAACCACGGAGCTTTCGAGGCTTTACCTCTCAATTCACTTTCCTTAGACACTGATTTTGCAGGAGTATAGTTCTTACAATTTTCACCCTCGGTTAATCTCTTAGTGAGTCCGAGATGTCCCTAGGGCCAACGTCTATCAATTTTTAGTTAAGACTTGGGTTGTGTGAGTGCACTTGGAGATGATTTTTAGGCTAAGGAAGGGTGATGAAATCCCCACCTTATCTTGTTTATTTGGGATTTTGCTCTTAATATCAATTGTGCAAGTGTACAGTTTATTCACAATAAGCTAACACTCAAAGCGATAAATCACTCTAAAATGTTGGTCCTATTCTATATGAATGCACATGTACCTTTTCTCCAGCATTCTTAACAGAAATTGAAATGAATTGAAATAAACGCGTGCCCTAAATGCAAAAGTCTAATCCAAATTTCAATTAAGCAACAAATGGATTTCTGTTGAGTTTATTACATATGTATAAGGTGAAGCATTCAAGGGAACTAAAAAAAATTTGAGAAAGCAATTTGAGCGGCTTTCGGCAACCCTGCAAAAGAGTTTGTTAGTACTTCAATCGGAGAAACTTGCTTTTTTTAGGGCAAATGAATCCTCGTACAACGTCTTTGGCCACCACTTTCGCTTCCCGTGATATTGAGCTCCTTGGTACTTCTCCTATACACAAGAACAAAGAAAAATCTTTAGTATTGAAAAATAAAGACGTTCCCTCCCCGGCAACGGCGTAAAATTTTGATCGGCAAAAAGCATGCACAAATATAAGTGAAGGAATATGGGTCAATGTTACTGCTTTTGCAATTCTTCTGCAGTAGCAAAGTGGCTCTACGGGTCGTATCCACAAGGAGGAAGAGCGATGAAAGCTTGATGCGGCTTCTTTGTTTAAGAAAAGAGAAAGTTCTTTGTTTCAAATAAAGAATTTGAAAAATGAAAAAGTTGGTTTCAAAAATTATTTTAGAATGATTTGGTGATTTGTAAAAGTGATTTTTCTAAATGGTAAAAACGCATGACTAACTTTCTACTAAGTGCTCCCACTAATCTCTAACTTCTTGAAGATGTAGCCTCACAATGGATCATAGGCAAGCATACCCCTTATACATATGAACTATTCACATTAGAAATCGAATAAAAGTTCTTCCTTTAACTTAGCTTAACACGGATAAACTTAAACATTCTCTTATCAAGATCCAATTGAAGGCGAGAAAAAGGAAAGAAACAAGTGCACTAATGGTATTGGCAAAGATTAATAGAAAAATCTCTACCTTATAAAAATAAGTAAAGTTTATAGATCATCAAAAACCCATTAAGCATGAAATATAAGAGAGCTAATACTTGTAGGTAAGTTAGAGTTAGAACCCTCGTCTTAAGATGTCATAGCTCTCGTTTGTATAAGGCTTGTTTGACACTATTGACTCATTTGGGTTATCAATCAAGTTGTTAGAGTTAGCAGGTTAGTATTAGTTAGCCATGCAATGAAAGAGTTAGTTAGAGATGCTTAAGAAAAGAAACAACAAAAGAGAAGAGGTAAAGAGAGGGAGTATTATACTAAAACAAGAAAGTAAAAGTAAATGAAAAACACAAGTAAATGGAAAGAAGGAAGAGAAGTATTACTTGTATTAGATTGCCACCTTCAAATACAACTTTTACACACACTCTCTCTCTTTTTCACTCTAATGGCTAAACTAAAACTAGAATAAGGAACAACAACAACTACAACTCCTAGAACAAGATAATAACAACTCCTAACTCTGGATATCTCCTCTGTTGAAACCCAAGGGGGTATTTATAGGTACCAGGGGAAAGGGGGAAAGGGGGCAACCCCTGGCCCAAAGCATGGGTGCGGCCACGCCCATACGGCCGCGAAAATGCGGCCTGGGCCACGTTTTTACGGCCCTGCCAGGGTTCTGCGTGCCGTCCCTTCTGTCCCCTGTCAGCTGGATCTTCTAGTTTGTTGATTTGATGTCCTGGGCTGATAAAATCGCCTCCCTAAGGTCAATGGCTACTTGGTAGGCCTTTAATCACATTAAATGGTGATTTAGGGTCTCCGTCTTCATTTGCTCACCAAGGACCTAGGATCAAGTAAGTAAAGCTTTATAAGCAGAATTTTATATCAAATAAATATGCGGATGTGATAAAAATTATGCAAAAGTAGAGACTAATCAGAAATCTAATCAGTGAGTCTTTACTTCTTAGAGCTGGTTATAGGATTGTCAAGGAATCCAATAAGTTTGTAATCTCCAAGTCCAATATCTTCTTTGGAAAATTCTTTATTTGTGATGGTTTTTTTCGTCTCAATGTAATAAATTTTTTTGATAATAAAATTTCTATTCCTGTTGCTTTGAACATTGAGTCTTATGATATCTAACATGAAAGACTGCGACATGTCAACTTCAATTCTATCAAGAAAATGATTAACTTGAATCTCATTCCTAAATCTTCTTTTGACACATCTTCTAGATGAAATCTGTGTTCAGCGTAAGAATACCCGAAAATCATTTCCTTCTATCACAAGGACATCTGAACCCCTCGACTTATTCATAGTGATGTGTGTAACTCGAACAGAGATCTCACCCGAGGCGGTAGAAGATACTTTGTGACATTCATTGATGACTGCTCCAAATTCTGTCACACCTATCTTCTCAAATTCAAGGATGAAGTTCTCATTGGTTTAAGGTGTTTAAAGCCGAAGCGTGAGCCTGACAGATGACTCCACTAGAGAGATAAAGGGAACTGGATGTATTGATCTTAGAATGACCTCAGGAAAAATTCTGACTCTTCAAGGCATCCTACATGTACCCACACTGCGGAGAAATCTGATCAGCGAGTCTTTACTTCTTAGAGCTGGTTATAGGATTGTCAAGGAACCAATAAGATTGTAATCTCCAAGTCTAATATCTTCATTGGAAAAGACTTTGTTTGTGATGGCCTTTTTCGTCTCAATGTAATAAATTCTCCTAATAATAAAATTTCTATTCCTGTTGCTTTGAACATTGAGTCTTGTGATATCTGGCATGGAAGACTAGGACATGTCAACTTGAATTTTACCAAAAAAATGATTAACTTGAATCTCATTCCTAAATCACACATCTTCTAGATGTGAAATCTGTGTTTAGGGTAAGAATACCTGAAAATCATTTCCTTCAATCACAAGGACATCTGAACCCCTCGAACTTATTTATAGTGATGTGTGTGACTCGAACAGAGTTCTCTCCCGAGGCGGTAGAAGATACTTTGTAACATTCATTGATGACTACTGCAAATTCTGTCATACCAATCTTCTTAAATTCAAGGATGAAGTTCTCAATTAGTTTAAGGTGTATAAAGCTGAAGCTGAGAACCAACGCGAAAAGAAGATTAAAATTCTAAGATCTGATGTGGGAGGAGTATACCTCAAATGATATGATAGAATTCTGCCAGGAACATGGCATTATTCATGAGGTAACAGCTTCCTACACACCTCAATCCAACGGTGTAGCTAAAAGAAAAAACAGAACTCTGATGGACATGGTAAAATGCATGTTACTCAGCTCAGGTGCACCTGAAAATCTTTAAGGTGAAGCTCTTCTTTCTGCCTGTTTTATATTCAATAGAGTTCCCCAAAGAGACTCCGACGTTACTTCATATGAATGTTAGAAAGGGAGAACTCCTAACATTCAATTCTTCAAGGTTTGGGTTGCCTGGCTAAGGTTTCAATACCGGAACTGAAGAAAAGGAAAATCAGCCTCAAGACTGTTGATGCTATCTTCATCGGATATGCACTAGATAGCAATGTTAACCGATTTCTAGTAGTTAACTCTGAGATCAGTGAAATATCCAACAACACCATCATTGAAGCTAGGGATGTTGTTTACTTTAAAAATATCTTTCCTTTTAAGTCTAGAATCCCTAGTGATCCTTCTTGCACTCCTTCTACCTCTGATATCCCTTCTTCTAGTTCTGCTCCTGTAACTGATTTTGAACCTAGAAGGAGCAAAAGAATAAGAACTCTTATATCTTTTAGTGAAGATTTCTTTACCTATCTTGTGGAAGGTGATCCTAACTCTTTCAAGGAAGCAATGGACTCTTCTGAATCTCCTTTTCTAGAAAGAAGCCATTGACAGTGAGATCAAGTCTATAATGGAGAATTATACTTGAATTCTCACTGACCTTCCTCCAGAATGCAAACCTGTAGGTTGTAAATGGATTTTCAAGAACAAACTCCGACCTAGTGGCACTGTCGACAAATACAAAGCCAGATTAGTTGCCAAGGGTTTCACCTAACAAAAAGGTATTGACTTCTTTGACACATATTCTCCTATTGCCAGAATCTCCTCTATCAGAATCCTTCTAGCACTTGCATCAATTCACAGCATGTTCATTCACCAAATGGATGTCAAGACTGCTTTCCTGAATGGCGATCTTGAAGAAGAAATCTATATGGACCAAATAGAAGGACTCATTGCCAAGGGATAAGAAAACAAAGCGTGCAAACTTGTGAAATCATTATATGGACTTAAACAGGCAACCAAACAATGGCATCAAAAGTTTAACAAAGTTATTACATAATTTGGATTCATTGTCCATGAACATGACAAGTACATATATTCTAAAAACTTTGGCAATGAGTATATTATCCTTTATCTATATGCAGATGATATTCTTATCTTTGGAATTTCTCATGATGCAATCCAAAGAGTAAAGGATTATCTTTTCTAAAATTTTGATATGAAGGATCTAGGTCCTACTGATATGATATTGGGAATGAAAATATTCAAAACCTCTGATGGAATTTCTTTGAGTCTAGCTCATAGCATTGAAAGAATGCTTCATAAATTTGATTTCTATAACTCTAAACCTATTTCTACACTCTATGATTCTTCAATTGCTTTGAAGAATAATATGGGTGAGCCTGTGTCTCAACTGAAATACTCTCAATTAATCGGTTCACTTCTCTACATTTCCAACAGGACTAGGCCTGACATCTCTTATGCAGTAGGTAGATTGAGGATATATACTAGTAACCCTAGTAGAGAACAATGGACTGCACTAGAAAGAGTTTTTAGATATCTTAGAGGTACAATTTGCTATTGTCTGACTTGCACTAGATATCCTGATGTTATACAAGGTTATAGTGATGCCAACTGGGTCACTGATTCTAATAGTGTTAAATCTGCTACCTGATATGTATTCATGTTCGGTGGTGTTGCTGTGTCCTGAAAATCCTGCAAACAAACAGTGATTGTCGGAGCACCATGGAGTCCGAGCTTATTGTTTTGGACACAACTTACTCTGAAGCAGAATGGTTAAAGGATCTTTTATCTGAACTCTTTATCGTGCCTAGACCCATTCTTTCAATCTCAGTTCATACTGATTCAAGATCCACCATTAGATTCTAAAGCAAGATAATGCCAATAAGAAGATGAACAGACATATCCAAATCAGACTTAAGTCTGTTCAGCGTCTATTGGGCAAAGTTGTGCTTCTGGACTTTGTAAAGTCCAAGAAGAATATTGCTGACCTATTGACTAAGAGTCATTCTAGGAGTGTGGTCCTAGAATCATCGAGGGAGATGGGGTTAAGCCCATAGTAGAGTTCACCGATAGCGAGAACCCAACCTACTTGATTGGGAGTTGATTCCATGAAAGAGGTTCAATGTAGTAGGAACAAGTCGGACTGGTGATACTCGTGTGGAGTATCGACCCGGATATGTTTATATCATGTATGTAGTATTACAGCCACTACCCCTTCTCTATGGTGACGATGCTCTTATGATATAGCTAGGTAAGGATGAGTTTAACTCTTAATAAGTCTAACGCATGTAGTGTGGAGTGTATACTATCCAGCTGTAGTACCCTTGGAGGACTTACCTACGTGAGAAGAACCGTGATGGCCACGGTTGGGGAGGCAGGGCTGACCCTAGAAACTCTTATGAGTTGGTTATCGTAAGCATAGCCTTTAACGCTCAACCCGCTTGCTCAATAGATGGATACTTACTGTGTGTGTATTCTATTAATATCTAGTAAAAGAGGCTAGTTTTAGGCGTAGTCCATTATGTCTCTCAGATGGCGATGAATTCACTAAGGAAGGTTTCAGGCGTAGTCCACCTGTTCTGAATTCACAATATGATGTTGCCCGATTTCATTCGTGTTTTATGATTTGATGATTTGTTTGTTATTTTTGTCGATTTGTCTTATCTTCCCTGAAACTCATGTTTTGGGGGGACTGTTGCGTGTGTTTTGAGTTTGGAGGAAAAACTTGAGTTTTCCTCTTGTTTGCCTTAGAGTTTAGTCCCACATTAGATAGGTGATGGGAGATTGGGTAGTATATATACTAACTTCTCCCATGCCTATTGTTTTGAGTGTTGGGCCATGGGCCACATCCCCACACGCGCGCACACACGTCAAACCGAACCGGGTCGGGTGTGGGTGGCGCCCACGACCTGCGGACACGAATGCAGTTCGATTCAGGGGCTTGTTGGACCTGCTACATTTTTTTGGTTTTTTATTTTTTATTTTATTTTAAAATTCTGTTGAGATTTTTCGGGTAGAGTTAAACCCGTTCAAGAGAATTGAATCTGCATGTTACAGCCACTCGCGCATGATCACAGATTTTCTTGGGCTGTTACAAACTGAAAGATCTGCATAGGGTTATAAATACCCTATCTCTGCATGTATTTTTTACAAAAAACAGAAATCAATCTACTCTCTTTCTCCCATAAATTTCTTACATTCTGCTGAAAGAAAAATAACTGTGTTCTTGCAATCGGGTTTTGCTGCTTTCTCAATATTATTTTTCCACTTACGGGCGTCTGAGCAGAGGCCTGACTCATCATCCTGAGTTGGGTGTAAGTGTACTACCGGGGGAGTTTTTACCGCTATGAGAGGAGGTCATTTCAAGGTCCGGACGAGGGACCGACCATCTTTCTTCTAAGGTAGTGCGTCTATACGACTACGTCACCCCAGGCCAGCTTTTGTTTTCTTTTGATTCTGCATTTCAGTTGCATGCTTAGGACAAGTAATTTATTAAATTTAAGGATTTATATTTGTTGCATGTTTTAATCTAGTTAAATTTACTACAAAAAATGGATTATCAAGGCACCCCAAGTCATTAGCACTCTGGTTTAGCCGTTTCTTGAAGGGTGATGCGGTAGCTATTGGCAACCATGCTTGTTTTGTTTCTGGTTGAATTATAATGTATCTTCATATGTACTAAAGCTTTCTTGGGACTCTTTGTCAATTATGCTTTTGTAGTCTATTGTTTTCTTCCCTGGAGAGAGATTGGGTCGCATGGACTGATGACTGTGCAAGTGGTTTGGGGGATGAAGTGTTGAGTTGCAAAACTAATGTTACCTGTAAAGGGTCTAAGTATTTCTTAGCCTGATGGTGTTGACTCTCAAAAAAGACAAACTCTCAGACAGCTTTCCAACCGGCCTGAACGATGTCTAACTTGTCGACATTTATAAAAGAAGTCGCAGACAAGCTGACGACCAATTTCTACCCATCCCCGAGGGACAAATCAGCGACTTGGACTCTACTAGTCCAGTGAGGTAGACAGTAAGCCAAGATTACCTTTGAAGAGACCTAAGCAGGTCTAAGATGTTGAGTTAGCTCAACACTTAGCATCGCATGAGCCTAAAGGGATAATCTCACCTGAAAGACTAAGTTTGTCTAGCTTCGTCTTGAAGCTGTTCATAGCTCCTTCAGAGAGCTAACTTACAGTTTCGTCTGAAGCTTATTCTAGCTTCTTCGGAAGCTAATTCTAGCTTCTCCGAAAGCTTTCTTTCTAGCTTCTCATGAAGCTCTTCATAGCTCCAGAGAGCTAACTTACAGCTTCGTCTGAAGCTAATTCTAGCTTCTGAGGAAGCTAATTCTAGCTTCTACGGAAGCTTTCTTTCTAGCTTCTCATGAAGCTCTTTATAGCTCCAGAGTGCTAACTTACAGCATCGCCTGAAGCTAATTCTAGCTTCGCCTGAAGCTAATTCTAGCTTCGCCCGAAGCTTTCTTGATAGCTTTTCATGAAGCTTTTCATAGCTCCAGAGAGAAACTTATAGCTTCGCCAAGAGCTTACTTCTAACTTCGCCAGAAGCTTCCCTTAGTTACATTATGAACTTATTAGACTAACCCCGCTGCGGGTCGTTTATGGTCATCTTTGACCAATCAAATCTCCAGATGAGATCATTGTAAGGAGATCAAATTTGGCAGCTGCTTGACATGATCTCTTGACTCTCCCAATCAGTTGGGAAGATCAGGGGAGATCTCTCAATTAACTGGAGAGGATCAAGGGAGTATCCCTTATTATGAGGAGCCAATCTTTTATGGTCATCTTTGACCAATCAAGTCTCCAGATGAGATCATTGTGATCGAGATCAAATTTGGTAGTTGTTTGACATGATCTCTTGACTCTTCCAATCAGTTGAGAAGATTAGGGGAGATCTCTCAATTAACTTGAGAGGATCAAGGGAGTATCCCTTATTAAGAGGAGCCAATCTTTTATAGTCATCTTTGACCAATCAAATCTCCAGATGAGATCATTGTGATCGAGATCAAATTTGGCAGTTGCTTGACATGATCTCTTAACTCTCCCAATCAGTTGAGAAGATCAGGGGAGATCTCTTAATTAACTGGAGAGGATCAAGGGAGTATCCCTTATTAAGAGGAGCCAATTAAGGAGAGTTAATGGGTAGTTCACCCATGATCCCTCATTAAGGGGAGACAATCAAGGGAATCATAACTCCCTATTGAGCCTATAAATAACCCAACAGTAGGCTAGGCTCAAGGGCTTGAAAAGATTCAAGTCCAAGAGGCTTTTTAAAGAGCAAAAGCTTCTTTGGTGGCTTCAAAGCATAAGCCAACAAGAGATCTACTCTCTTACTTTCAAGAATTCAGAGAATTACTTCTCTAATCCTACAAGGATAAATATAGGGTGCTAATACCCTAAGATCTTCCTCCCTCTCAAGGAATCTCTGGAACCAGGCGATAAGGAATTCCCAAGCGGAGGCAGTTCGAGAAGCAGCAAGAGGACTCTACCGATCCTCTGTTCTCCGATTCCCCGAACCAAGCGAGAAGGGAGTCCTATTAGGAGGCAGTTTGATCATCTGAATCGCATCATCAAAGGGATAAAGTGATCGCGCGTTGATCAAATTCCTACCGGCACACTTTCCCAGAAATCTCAGAGGAGATCTACCTGTAATTTTCTTTTCACTTGTAATTTAGCTCCTCGATATTTTTTGTAAGTTTTTCCCTTCGCAAAATTAATGAAAAATAAGATGGCGACTCTGCTGGGGATTGCATTCTCCACTGTTGAGAAACAAGTGTCGCAATGCGACGATCAGACCTTCGGGTCTATTGCTGAGATGCTGGTCATTCACTTTGACCATGAGAGGTTTGAATAACTCCTCTCTAGGGGTAGCACAAGCCCCCTACATGTGCGCAAGGAGGTCAGCGTAGCCAGAGCCCCTTTGGCTAACTCTTGGAAACAAGTCTCTGTTGAGACAAATAAGGCTCTCTGCAAGCCTATTACAGCCTCAAGCGAGGCTAAACAGACTTTATGCGAGTCTAGTACAATCTCAGCAGAGACTAACATAGCCACCACCAGCATAATAAAATTATGCGCGAAGCTATGAAGGTTCCTTGTGAACCTAAAACAGCCTCTGTTAAGGCTATGTGGATTGCAAAAGGTATAGATAGATCTCTTAATTCAGCTTTCTGTGAAGCTAAAATAGTCTCTGACTGCAAGACTATTTCAGCTCTTCAAAGAGCAAAGCCAGGCCTGTCACGCGAGGCTAGGGCTAAAGCACTTTGTGCTAACAGCGAGGCTACTGCAGCCCCGCTTATATCATCAGCACTATTGGACAGTGTTAGGCTCGCCGCTAGCGACAAAACCAAAGCACTAAGTGCTAAAAACCTTGGCCGCGAGGTTAAAAATGAAGCACCACTGAGTGCTAACAGCGAGGCTATTCCAGCCTCACTCACAGGAAGAACTCTGCGCAACAGAGCTAAAACAGTAGCTTCTCCTTACGAAGCTACTCTTTCAGGGGAAGCTATCCTAGCTTCGCCTATAGCCCAAAAGAAAGTCTTTAAGGCTAAGCCCAGGGTTTCTCAACCCAAGCAGGCTAACATCCAGTTTCTCTGAGTCTCCGTGTTGGATCAGTTGGACCCAGGCAACACAAACTTACGGGATTATCTGAGCAACAAGTGAAAACTTCCGCTCCGAAGAGCCAGTCACATCTACATCCCAGTACGGACAAGCGGAGTGTCAACCTGTGATGGTACATTCCGTCAACTGTTGTGTGGGACCAATCCCCATAACTTCTCCTTCAAGTCAGAAAATGGTGTTCAACCGACTGGCAGTTCAAACTTTTGAGAAACCCAAGTATCGAAAGAAGAAGACAGTGAAGGTGTCTCACCTCGCAGCTTCCTCTGTCAACATGATAAGTAGAGAAAGGGATCTACTACGATCTCAAAGAAGGAAACAGTGGGTTCGCACTCCCTCATTCAGTTCTCCAAGGCCCGACTATAACCCCAGCTTAGGTTAGGTTTTTGTTGAACAAAAGGGTGTCTTTCAAGATACAATACCCTGTAATTATGGACAACCTGCTTCCTCAGAGGCTATGTTGCCAGAACCATTGAGACACCAATTCCAATGGTCTGATAATGAAGAAGAAGTCAGCAGCTATGCTTCCTCCGCCACCATCAACTCTGTGCAAGCAAGGTTTGTATTAGCCAACATGGCTGATAGCAACAATGATGATGATCTCCGTCATTACATGGAGGCGCAGGAGCAGACTTTCAAGGCCCAGCAAAAAGTCTTAGACAATATCCGGCAAATATTGGCTCAGCTCCTGACAAACCGGAACAATAATAATACAACCGGTAGTAATCACGAGAATAAGGAGAACATAACAATAAACCTCCCAAGACTGATCATTCAAAGGAGGGCTCTTCAATCGATGCCAAAGTGATCAAAGGCATCAAGGCTCAGATCGCATCTCTAGCCCAAAGGGACGAACTGAAGAAAGTAGGGGTGGTCCGTCCTTACCCCTTGGAATGGGATTCAGTCCCATATCCGCCAAAGTTCAAGCCACCAATGTTGCACTCGTATGATGGCAAGAGCTCGCCAAATTAGCACATTTACTACTTCCGATAGCAAACCGGTAATGTAGTAGGTAATGATGCTATCATAGCCAGACTGTTCATCGGCACCCTCAAGGGGTTGCCTTTGATTGGTTCAGGAGTCTCCCCATGAACTCCATCAATTCCTGGCTCGACTTGGAAACCCGATTCCTCTCCTGATTCTATGAGGATGACGCCGAGGTGACTATGGGCACGCTCCTTTCGACAGTCCAGAAAGGAGGAGAATCTGTACGGGATTACATAGAGAGATTCCGCAACCTTTCTCTCATGTGCCCTGTAAGTATGCCTTTGCCTATGTTGCTTCAGATGTGTAGGCATAACTTCTTTGACAAAGTGAAAGTTCACATGGGAGCCGTCAAAGCCCACACTTAGAAGGAGCTTATTGAACAAGCTGAGATAGCTGAAAAATCAATTAAAAAGTTTGAGACCCCAAAAGCAGGTGGGGAATCAACAACAAAAGCTACGACACAATTGAATCTTCTGATACATCAGCATTGGAAGTATATGGAGGAACTCGATCAAAGAAAGGTAACTTCAACAGGACTTCGGAGTATCAAAGGCAATACTCCTTCAAAGATGAGTATGTGGTGACACTTTTCTACTTGCTCAACAAAGGCGACAAGCTCAAGTTGTCAGAGGCTAGACGCCCAGACGAAGTGGGATGAAAGAATGATCCCAACTATTGTCTTTTCCATAGGATGGTTCATCATCCTACTTGCAGGTGCAATGTCCTTAAAGACAAAATCCAAGCACTGATCGAAGCAGGTGTTTTGACTCTGAAGTCACAACATAAAATGGCCACTGCCTAACTCCTATCCTGAAAGGGAGTATGGAGGTAGTCAACTCTACTTCCAAAAGCCATGGATCTTATTCCATCAATGGCTAAAGCAATGGGACTCAAGTCAGTTCAAAGCTAAAGGCAAGTCTTACAATATCTCTCACAGCAGATGACACCGCACCAGTCACTTCTCTCAACAGTTCTGAAGAGGAGACAACCGATAGCCGATGGCACTAGGTCTGGCAAATAACTTGCGACAGTACAACCAGACCCCGATGAGACACAACAGCCAACAACGTCGAAAAACGCGCAAGGGTTGGAATATGTCATTCCACCAACCAAATTAGGACAACCTTTCATAGTAGAGACAGTCTACTCGAGTGGAGCTTATCGCCTAGCAAATCCAAACGGTGACACGCTCCTGATGCCAATCAGCGACAAGTGTTATCCATGATCACGTTAACACTATGGCTCTGATCAAAGAAGTACTATGCGTGATCATGTTAACATTACACCTCTGATCATCAAGTCGGACTCGTCTGACTATTTCATCTCCTCAAGGAGCCCCTTTCCACAGGTGGAATCAATTTCAACCATATCTGCATTCTTCTTTTGGCAAATCAATTCGGCTTCACGACGATCTTGAATGAGTCGAATTCATCAAAGAAGGTTCGTGATGCATCCTTGCAGGACCTTTCTAATGTTTCCACATTCATGTTCAGATTCAATGATCAGTTGTGACTAAAGTCTTGATTATGACGAACAAAAGTGAAACTCCACGAGAAATCTTTATTTACTCGATATATTTCCTGTGAAGTTTGTACTCCATATCTAGACATGAAGATCAGCTGAGAACCAAAGTCTTGATGAAAAAAAGGTGACGCTCCAAGAGAAAAGTCGATCTACCTAAAATTTCCCATGAAGTTTAGACTTAACTCTTTAATCCCCCAGTGAGATTTTAGAGGTCACCAGTAGAATACAGAAATGTTCACTTTATGTGACACGATCTGAAGCCTTCGGTGAATAAGACTAGAGGAAAACATTAGCTTCTAAGCCCAATATAAAATCCTCAATAACTCATCATGCTGAGGGGAATAGCATGGCTAGTCCAACTCAAACGGTAGTTGGTAAAGGAATACCAAATCCGTTGATAGTTGAGGATTTGCTCAAAATCCTAAGGGACCTGATCCCGCTTTTTCCACCAAAATTCCCTACCAATTCCCGTCTATGGAATGGTAGGACCACAAAAGACTGTATTCATTTTTTCAAAAATAGATCACAACTGTCATGCTTAAAGCTCACGCATCTGACAGTAAAACTTTTCCTGGCGGATCTTGCTATATCCCTAGCAGAGCAAACTTCACTTGTCATTCTCTTCAATAGAATGTCCACTCAAATTACTGTTATGTTCAAATACTTCTAACAGTAAATTAATCCTTATCAAGTTAACATCACACCTCTGACAAGTTATTTTACAAATCCTCGAGTGGAGAAGCTGTCACGATTACTTCTGACAAAATCTCCATTCAAATTTTCCAGTAAAGGACTTGGTTATTACGTTAACAGTGTACGTCTGACAACTTTTTAGGGAATAATCCTTTCCCTATGAATTCCCACGGAATTCTTTTTGTCACGTTAATGATTACCTCTGACATATAATCTCTTATGGGATTCATTTTCTAACTCCTCAGCGAGTTTCTGGTAGACTCCCCTCGAAGTCTATTATTTCTCTTTTCAGTCCTCAGTGGACTTTTCTGGTTGTCACGTTAACAATATACCTCTGACAATTTCTTCTAAATAACATCCGAAGGAGATATCAATTTCCCCATGGATTTAATGATCAAGTCTTATTTCTCCTAGTGGAATTATTTCTTTTGATGTCATGTCCAGCTTGTCACCTCTGAACGGTAGAAATCCTGAGCTTGGTGGCTTCTTAATCAGTTATGTCCAATTTATTACCTCTGAACTGACATATAACCAAGTCTCATCTTTCAGTCCAGTAGGGACTATTCCTTGGCCATTATGTCCAGTTCGCTACCTCTGAACGGCAGGGCTTTGAGTCTAGCAATTCTCAATCGGTTATGTTCATATTACCTCTGAACCGACGGATACCTAGATCTCCTTTCTTATGGTACTTCAACTGTCATGTCCAGTTCGCCAGCTCTGAACAGATAAGTCCATAACTTTGTTCTCCTTCCCTCTACCAAGGTCAGGAGTTCTTACTGTCATGTTAATACGACTACCTCTGAATAGCAAATTGTGAGCCTGATGTCTCTTAGTTGGTTATGTCCATATTACCTCTGAACCAACGGGTGCCCAGATCCAATTCACCCTTGCAGTCTCTAGTGGGTTAGTTGCTAAGTTAATGCGACTACCTCTGGCAGCGGATTTGGAGTTTAGTGTGTCTTAGTTTATCATGTCCAGTATATCACCTCTGAATAGACGGGTCCCTAAAATCGGATTCACCTTCATTTTGTCATCATGTTCAGATTATCACCTCTGAATGACAAAATTTCGAGCTTGGTGGCATCTCAATCGGTTATGTCCAGTTTATCACCTCTGAACCGACAGATAGCCAAGTCTCCCTTTTTTTTGTTTACTGTTATGTCCAGTTTGTCACATCTGAACAGTAAACATTCCGAGTTTGATAATTCTAATCAGTTATGTCCAGTACGTCACCTCTGAACCGATGAATATCCAATCTCATCTTTCTTTGTCGTTATGTCAAGTTCGTCACCTCTGAACGATAAGACTTCGTGTCTGGTGATTCCTAATCAGTTATGTCCAGCTCATCACCTCTGAACTGACGGATATCTAGATCTAACATTCCAGTCCGGTAGAGACTCTTCTCGTTGTTATGTCCAGTTTACCACCTCTGAATAGTGAACCCTCTTTTCTAGCGATTCCTAACCTGTTATGTCCACATTACCTCTGAACAGACGGATTCTTAGATTTACTTCCCTTTGTCCCTAGTGAGTTCTCATACTCAGACTGATTTTATCACGTTCCTATCCTCTGAATAATTTTCAGTCAAAGTTCAAATTTCTTTGGGGAATTCTACTTGGTGAATGCTCCCTTTTGAACACCCGAGGCAATTCAAAGTATTTCAAAATCCGAACCATCCTATTGGGATTTACAAAAACTTTGAAGGGGGTCTTGTTGACAATCAAAAAAGACAAACTCTCAGTTAGCTTTCCAACCGGTCCGAACGATGTCTAACTTGACAACATTTACAAAAGACAAGTCGCAGACAAGCTGACGACCAGTTTCTACCCGTCCCCGAGGGACAAATCAGCGACTTGGACTCTACTGATCCAGTGAGGTAGACAGTAAGCCGAGATTGCCTTTGAAGAGACCTAAGCAGGTCTAAGATGTTGAGTTAGCTCAACACTTAACATCACATGAGCCCAAGGGGATAGCCTTACCTGAGAGACTAAATTTGTCTATCTTCGCCTTGAAGCTGTTCATAGCTCCATCAGAGAGCTAACTTACAGTTTCGTCTAAAGCTAATTCTAGCTTCTCTGAAAGCTAATTCTAGCTTCTCTGAAAGCTTTCTTTCTAGCTTCTCATGAAGCTCTTCATAGCTCCAGAGAGCTAACTTACAGCTTCGCCTGAAGCTAATTCTAACTTCTCCAGAAGTTAATTCTAGCTTCTCCAGAAGCTTTCTTTCAAGCTTCTCATGAAGCTCTTCATAGCTCCAGAGAGCTTACTTACAGCTCGCCTGAAGCTAATTCTAGCTTCGCCCGAAGCTTTCTTGATAGCTTCTCATGAAGCTTTTCATAACTGCGGAGAGAAACTTATAGCTTCGCCGAGAGCTTACTTCTAGCTTCGCCAGAAGCTTCCCTTAGTTCCGCTACGAACTTATTAGACTAGCCCCGCTGCGGGTCTTTTATGGTCATCTTTGACCAATCAAATCTCCAGATGAGATCATTGTGATCGAGATCAAATTTGGCAGTTGCTTGACATGATCTCTTGACTCTCCCAATCAGTTGAGAAGATCAGGGAGACCTCTCAATTAACTGGAGAGGATCAAGGGAGTATCCCTTATTAAGAACAGCCAATCTTTTATGGTCATTTTTGACCAATTAAATCTCCAGATGAGATCATTATGATAGAGATCAAATTTGACAGTTGCTTTACATGATCTCTTGACTCTCCTAATCAGTTGAGAAGATCAGGGGAGATCTCTAAATTAACTGGAGAGGATCAAGGGAGTATCCCTTATTAAGAGGAGCCAATTTTTTATGGTCATCTTTGACGAATCAAATCTCCAAATAAGATCATTGTGATCGAGATCAAATTTGGCAGTTGCTTAACATGATCTCTTGACTCTCCCAATCAGTTGAGAAGATCAGGGGAGATCTCTCAATTAACTGGAGAGGATCAAGGGAGTATCCCTTATTAAGAGGAGCCAATTAAGGAGAGTTAATGGGTAGTTACATCCATGATCCCTCATTAAGGGAAGACAATCAAGGGAATCATAACTCCCTATTGAGCCTATAAATAGTCCACTAGTAGGCTAGGCTCATGGGCTTGAAAAGATTCAAGTCCAAGAGGCTTTTTAAAGAGCAAAAGCTTCTTTGGTGGCTTCAAAGCATAAACCAACAAGAGATCTACTCTCTTACTTTCAAGAACTCAGAGAATCACTTCTCTAATCCTACAAGGATAAATTCAGGGTGCTAATACCCTAAGATCTTCCTCCCTCTCAAGGAATCTCGGGAACCAGGCGAGAAGGAATTCCCAAGCGGAGGCAGTTCAAGGAGCAGCAAGAAGGCTCTGTCGATCCTCTGTTCTCCGATTCCCCGAACCAAGTGAGAAAGGAGTCCTATTAGGAGGCAGTTCGAATATCTGACCGATCACATCGTCAAAAGGATAAAGTGATCGCATGCTGATCAGATTCCTACGGCACACTTCCCCATAAATCTCAGAGGAGATCTACCTATAAGTTTCTTTTCAATTACTTGTAATTTAGCTCCTCGACACTTTTTTGTAAGTTTTCCCCTTCGCAAAATCAATAGAAAACAGAGGGGGGCTATATTTCCCTCATCTCATCCTCCTTTACTTGGTGAACTTGGGTAGCATATGATCACCTCAGGCTCTAGGGTTCGTCAACTCATCAAAGTTGCAGTGGTTTAATGTTCTTGTTGTATAAGGTATTGTATGTGGCTTTCCATAGTGTAACATATCCACCAGGATTCACTGGACTAGTAACTTTTTTCGAGGAATAAACTGTCAATTTCATGAAGCACTGATGCATTGTTACTCATGGTGTTTTTCAGAGAAAGAGAAAAATATACTGCTTAATTACTGGAATGACTGAATCTTATTCTCTTTTCCTTTCAGTGCAGCAAGAACCATGAAGAAGAAATTGTACATTGTTGGATAGAGGTGAAGGGAGATGAAAGAAACAAATGGTTAGGATCTTTTCGGGGCTGGTCTTATGTTTTGCCTTTGTTGCCGGCTTTTGGAAGTACTTCTTTTTTCAACTATCAGTGATGTCAAAACTCACTCTCTATCAAAGTGCCTTGATGCTTGCAGTTCATGAAGCATGGTCTTTGATCAGTTACTCCATTTTTCTTCCTTCTTCTTTGGTAGTAGGAGATGATATTAAATGGGGCATTCTACATATCGTGCGAGATATGTATCAAATCTGATCTTCTGCATTCTTGGTTGTGGGCGATTCTAGTAAATCACAAGTCTAGTAGGGATCTATTGTTGGTTTCTGTGAAGTTTCTTTAGATTCCGTGAACTAGGTCTATGCTGTTTGTTTAACTGTCTGCATATTTTTTATTTTTTTTAAATTTGAAAAATAAAATTCAAGAATGGGAGTCAACTGGGGCATTCTACATATGCTCTAATTTTTGCTTAAATAAATGGATAAGTTTAGCTTTTCTATAATTGAACTTTTAGTGTGACTTAGTCCCGTGAAATTTTTGTACCTGCTGTTTAGCTTTGCGCATTATTGAAGATTTGGGCACATCATTTTCCTTAGGGAAAAATAATTCTATGCCCAAAGTTTGAAGCTGAGTTAATTTGATGCCCAAGATGTTTAATATTAAATTTTATAGCCAAAATAAATCTTCTATCTAACTTGTTTTCAAAATATTCATCAAAGGTATTGTACAACGGAAATGACTATTTTGTTGGCCCAAAGGCCATTGGCCTTAGTTTTGATGATAACAAAACATATGTGGTTATATTTCTAACAATTTTGTTTAATCACGTTTCAGGATAATTCATTGTTACATTTTGGCTTCACCATAAGACTCATATGTTTAGAATCCATGAACATGTCGATTCCAGAGCCTAAGCATGAGCTTAGAGATCAAGATTGCAAGAGAAGACTAAATACAAGATTTGTAGTTTGCTTTTTGTATTTTAGTTAGGATTTATAGTCTTTGTTAAAACCAAGATGATATAGGTTGATAGCTCTTGAGATTGTCACACACGCACACACGTTTTTCTTCTATCTCAAAGTGTTTTTGAAAAGACTATAAAACATTTCTCTTTTCTGTTTTCAAAATTGAGTTTCAGAAAAACGAGTTTCAGAAAGACCGTTTTCGATTTAGAAAAGTATTTATATAAAATATAGTTCTAAATTTCTTTTTTGTTGATCCTTGATCACACACTGAACTCTTATGATCATAGAACTCTATTTTGTGTTTTGAAATCAAAGTATATTTTGTTGGAAAAGATTGACTTCAAAAAGATTTACAAACTGAGTTTCTGGCCCATGGTCGGTCGACCGATCGGTCGATCTCAGACAGAGCAGAATTGCTCTGTCAATCGATTGTCATGCACAAGATTTTTGGCCAAGTGCTTTTTGTGCACTTCGGTCAACCGCTCGGTCGACCGACTGAGAGAGCTTAGCTCTCGGTTGGGCACGGTCGACCAATCGGTCGACCATCAGAGACATTGGCTCTCGGTTTAGGATTAACGGTCGATCGACCGGTCGACCCCTAACCTCAATGGTCAGATATCGATCGTTGGCGGTCGATCTGCTGATCGACTGGCAGAAGACTTTTCTTCTGATTTTTTCTAATGGTTAGTTTTCTGATGGGACTTTTTCTGGGTTACTTTCCAATGAATTTATGGGTTTTTCTCCTCAAGTTTTCGTACCCTATATATATGGGTACTGTAAAAAAAAAAAACCTTCTAACAAGTTTCAACATCTAAAATCAAGTTTAAGTGATCAATATTCTTTTTCTTAAAACATTTTCAATTTGAGCCAAAATTCCACATTCTTGATTTTTAGCTTGAGCCATTCTTCTACATCTTCACAAGCTATTTTCACCAAACAATGCCAAAGAGCTTCAATTCCTCATCCTGGTTATAGGATTGTGCTTGTAAGCTATTGTGATCAAGAGAAGGCCACTGTTTTTCTTCATTTGTGAAGTTGTAGAGATTGCGACTTCAAGTGAGCTTGTGAGTTTCATTGTTGGTGTTGCGGCACCGAGAGAATGACTTATGAGTCCATAGAGTTTTAGTGAGAACTTGTAATGGTTGACGATCTAGTCAGATCAATCATAATGAAAATCCTTCATAGTGGTGAAGGCGGGGCCGTAGAGTAGTGGCTCGAACCTCGAAACATATCATCGTGTTTGCGATTGCTTACTCTTTCTCTCTCTTTACTCTACTATCTCTTTACATACTTGCTTACTTAACTTGTTCTCTTATTTGCAAGTATTCATTGTGTTATGATTGACATTTGCTAGGTTGCCAGCAAGTATTTTTTTTAATTCCGCACTATTTGTCATTTAGTATAGCCATCCCCTATTCACCCCCTCTAGGTGATTTACAATTGGTATCAAAGTCTAACCCTAGCTTTGGTAAATCCTTTCATTTGGCTATATTCATCTGTTGCATTTGCTATTTGTTTTTGTACTTATATTTATTTTCATGACATCATATGATTTCTCTAGCATCAAGTCCCCATTCAAATTTGATGGGTTGAACTTCCCTATTTTAAAAGTCAAGATGAATCTCTTCCTCAAGTCACTAGGGGTTAGAGTAGTTAAAGCCATAACCAAGGAATTTATTGAGCTTCACGGTGATGAGGATACATATCCGAAACAACCACTAAGGACTATGAGGCCAATGCTAAGGCACAATATGCACTCACTCAAGCTTTAAATGATGATGATCTTTCCCGTGTTATAAATTGCAATCTATTTTTGAAGTATGGAATTATCTTATTATTACTTATAAGGATACATCTCAAGTTAATAGATCCAAGGTTGATCTGTTAAGATCTCAATACGAAAACTTCTATATGCTTGACTATGAGAACATTGATGAGATGCTTACCTGTTTCACAAAAATCACTAACGGTTTATCTTCTCTAGATGACTCCATCAATAATGATCAAAAGATACGGAAGATCATTAGAGCTCTTCCCAAATCTTGGGAAGTAAAGGCCACAACTCTAAAGGAGCTCAACAATAGAGAAGAGATGGACTTCTCCGACTTCATTGAAAATCTCAAAACTCATGAGATGAAAATAAAGGTGTGAGAAGAAAGGGAGACACCAAAGAAGAAATTTATTGCTTTCAAAGTTACTCCCTCCACGATTGACGAAGATTTATTCGAAGATGGAGATGAAGACTTTGTCATGTTCATTGAGAGTGGGCAAAATGTTCTACAAGAAAGGAAGACAAAGTAACTTCTGAAAAGGAAGACCTCAAGAAAGATTTGAAAAGAAGAAGGAGGAGATGTGTCCTTACTTTCATTGCAAGAAGATAGGCCATCTCATTGCGGATTTCCCTTCACTTCAAGCCACTACCTCTAAGAACGTGCATAAAAAGAAGAAGGTGATGGTAGCTACATGGGATGATTCGAAAACCGAATCCGAAGAGGAAATTGTTACAACACATGTTTGCTTCATGGCAAACAGAGAGGAGACTTCCAAGATAAATCTCAAAACCTCTCTAGAAGATGTTGCTTTAACTATGGATGAACTTGCACAAGTTTTTGAAGAATTGCAAAATCGATATGAAATTTCTATTGCTCAAAACAAAAAAAGGAAAAAGGAAAATAACTTTAGAAGAATAAATTAGATGTTATTTTTAAAGAGAAAAATGAATTGCCAATTTATTTTGAGAAAACTCAGAAGGTTTTGATAATTTTAAACTTGTTTGTAAGAGTAAAAGCCCTAATATTGCCTTTAATAAAAATGAATTTTTGGATATCCAAAAACATATTGATGTTTTGGATACCACTTTAAAAAAGTGTGCATTTGATATAAATAAATTTAGTTTTATGTTGTTAAAGGGAAAAACCTAAAAGAAACATACATCTCATACATCTCACACACAATACGAAAAACATGCACAACATACACATACACATCAATATAAGCATGATTTCATGTATGGCAAAGTGTACACGTGTGCCATTAAGCAAAATTTTGTTATGCTAAGTTAAATATAATGAACAAAAATGTTTGAGTTCAAGAAAATATTAACCCGATAGGACCCAAAAATAATTGAGTACCAAAGAACACACCCAACTTGATTGATATAGGTGTGTCGTCCTCCTCCAAGACATAAAGAGAGATGGTGCCTTGGTGGTAGATGCATTGGAGCTCAAAGGATCAACCGAAAATATTGCTTCGCTATCAAGAAGCACCTCTTTTGAAGATTGCCTATGGTTTGGTAACTTCTCCACTTGAAAATTTCAATTCTAACTAAATCTATATATGCAGAAGAATAACAAGCTTTTTAGGTTTGTTAATATGTTTTAAGTTGTGCATACATGATCTTTATTTGGCTTGCTTATACTTAAGCTAGTCCTTTGACATTGCTTTTGTTCTATATACTAGCCTATGGATTGCTTGCCCATGCTTATATTGCTTACCTATGCTCATTTGTTTGATAGATTCATATGTGTATATGTGTACATAGATTCCTTTACTTGTTTATATACATGTATACATATATTTTGTTTGCATATCTGTCATATATTTGGGAATCCTATTTAAACCATGTTTAAGCGATAAATCAAGATACCAATTACGCGCCTCAACTCTTATCTAGAGGAATGATGAGGAGAAGTTCAAAACCCGTTAAGGGTATTCGGCTTTAATATCATGTATTTAATTGCTTAATATATGAGTTAATTATTCCAAAATATTTTTTTAAATATGATAAAAATTGTTTTGATATCATTTTCTTGTGTTTTTCATGCCTATAAGATTTGTGAAACTATATCTCTATTTTTATGAATAAATATACCTTAGTCAAAATATTTTTCAAAACCCTATCCTTACGTTTTTTTTAAAACTGTTTTTAGGGTCGACTGATCAGTCGACCGAGTTGGCCTGAAATAGGGCCGGTCGATCGAGCGTTTAATCAAGTTAACCTGGAATAAATTTTTTTGTTTTGGCTTGTGCCGGTCAACCGACTGTAACCGAGTTGCTCTCGGTTAGGCCCGGTGGACCGTGAGTCAAATATGGCTGTGTTTTGTCCATTAAAATCCTAGTTTCTCCAATCTTTTCTTATTTCTTTCTTCCTCCACCGACTCCCTCTCTTCCTCCTCCCTATTTTTCTTCATCCCACCTCTCTCTAATCCTCCCTATTTCTCTAATTAAGCCACAAAATCTTTTGAATCTTGGTTTCTAACTTCAGATTTCTTCAATTTGGGGAGAAATTTCTCAAAATTTTAGGTGAAAACCCTAGCTTTCTCAAAATTTTCTTGTTTCTATTGTGTTCTCCATATTCTCTCAGATTCGTGTCATATTTGTGTTCCTTATTATCATTTCATCATCATGTCTAAGAGTTCTAGAACAGAAAATGGAAAATAACCTAAATCTTCCTCCAATCCCTTTGTTTCTCAAAATGATCACATAGATTTTCAATTATTCACAATAAATATGTAATTTCTGGTATGATGGTAGTACTTGCTGACTTTGAGCACATCAATCTTGCACAAATCTTGAACACTAGCTCATTAGAATACCTTGTCACTATTAAGGAAATGGGTCACCCTGAGTTAGCCTATTACTTCTACTCTAATCTGTTTTTTCAAGATAATCATATCAGATTTAGAGTCCTGGATAAGGATATCATCTCCTCGATAAATTTGCTCGTCTACTATACCACTTTTGTGAGGGCGTAGACATTTAGATAATTTTGAGTACCCTGATGGTGAGTCTACCTCACCGCCTCTCTTTTGCTTCATAACGATGAGAACCCGATCTTGGTTAGAAATGAGGAGGTGAAGTACTACACTCTCACCGACCAACTCTTAGCCAAAATTGTGTTCTATAATCTCCTACCCAAATCAAGAGAATATAGTCATGCCCGGCGATCTGCTCCTCTCCTGATTTATTGCCTTCAGAAAGGCATTAGAGGTAATATCCCTAAGCTCATCGTAACTTCATACTGTCTGATCACTTATTGATCCCAAACTGACACTTGCCTTTTGAAATGCTCATCACCATTTTCCTTAAGCTTCTAAAATTTGACCTATCTGCTAAAAGAGCTATTGCTCCTTCCGTTGATATCAACAGCACACTCCTCAAGAGGATGCATGTAGGAGAGCGTGCTCCTGCTCTTGCTCCTCAGCCCCCTCCTATTATTCCAATTGTTTCTCCTGGATCCTCGTCAGCCTCTGTTGACCCCTATCCTGCACTCTCAGCTCAACTTCGAGAACACAATCTAAAGATGACTGCTCATCTTAAAAAGATTCAACATGGATTTTAGAACGACTTGGCTTATATCTATTCATCCATCCGTTATCTTTAGACATGCGTCGATGAGAGTTACGGTAGGCACACTTGGCTTGTTCCTCTTCCGAGCAGCTACGCGTAGCCTCTTCCTGTTTTGGGTCCTCCATTTGCTCCTTGGGTACCTCCTCCAGCTTCTTCTGAAGCACCGGCACCTCTTGAAGATCTAGACTTTCAGGAAGAATGAACCTCTTTTGTGTTGATGACAAAAAAGGGGAAAGTTATCTAGAGTTATCTAGGAGGTTTATGATTTCATATCTTTATGTTTATGTACTTTTTTATGGGGACTAGTAGTATCTGTGTTTTGGACATGTAGTATTTATTCTGGACATGTATTTTATAATTTGGAACTTGTTTTGTTATTGGCATGAAACTATGAATGGATTATTTCTTTTATGATATCATTGCTTTTGGGAAGTTGTGTAGCTCTTTTGTGGTTGATATTTGATACGTATATTTTATCTGTGGTATGTGGTATGTTTATGTTTCTGTATCCTATTATATACCATCCATCTACCACGTGTTTTGGAGGTTGGAGGTATTAGATGGTTAGAGGAAATCATTTGTGCATACACTTTTATAATTTTGTATGCTTTTTATGCATATATGGGTTGCATAGAGCTTACTTGATACATCCTATTCATATGTTATTATTAATGCATCTTGCTTATATGTCACATTTGGTATATGCATGTGTATAGGGGGAGCTTCGCTTGAAGTCTCTTCTCAATTTATTTGTGATAACTCCATGTGTTTTGTCATCATCAAAAAGGGGGAGATTGTTGGCCCAAAGGCCATTAGCCTAATTGTAATGATAACAAAATATATGTAGTTATGTTTTTAATAATTTTGTCTAACCAAGTTTCAGGTTAATTCATTGCTGCATTTTGGCTTTACCAGAAGACTCACACATTTAGAAGTCATGAACATGTCGACCCCAGAGCCTGAGCATATAGACGAGCTCAAGGATCAAGATTGCAAGAGAAATCTAGATACAAGATTTGTATTTTACTTTTTGTATTTTAGTTAGGATTTATAGTCTTTGTTAAAACCAAGATGATATAGGTTGATAGCTCTTGAGACTGTCACACACACGTTTCTCTTCTATCTCAAAGTGTTTTTAAGAAGACTTCAAAACATTTCTCTTTTCTACTTTCAAAATCGAGTTTCGAAAAAAACGAGTTTCGGAGACCCTTTTTGATTTAGAAAAGTATTTTTATAAAATATAGTTCTAATTTTGTTTTATGTTGATCCTTGATCACACACTGGACTCTTATGATCATAAAACTCTATTTTATGTTTTGAAATCAAAGTATATTTTGTTGGAAAAAGATTGACTTCAAAAAATGAGTTTCTGGCCCATGGTCAGTCGACAGACCGGTCGACCGCAGACAGAGCAGAATTGCTCTATCGGTCGACCGACATGCACAAGATTTTTGCCCAAGTGCTTTGTGTGCACTTCAATCGACCATTCGGTCGACCGACTGAGAGAGATTTGCTCTCGGTTGGGCACGATCGACCGATCGGTCGACCGTCAGAGACATTGGCTCTCTATTTTGGATTAACAGTCAACCGACCGGTCGACCGCTAACCCCAACGTCGAAAATTCGACCGTTGGCGGTTGACCGGCCGGTTGACCGACAGAAGACTTTTCTTCTAATTTTTTTCAATGGCTAGTTTTCTGATGGGACTTTTTTCTGGGTTACTTTCCCATAAATTTATGGGTTTTTCTCCTTAAGTTTTCATACCCTATATATATGGGTACTGTAGAAAAACCTTCTAACAAGTTTTCAACATCCAAAATCAAGTTTAAGTGATCAATATTCTTTTTCTTAAAAGATTTTCAATTTGAACCAAAATTTCACATTTTTATTTTTTAGCTTGAGCCTTTCTTCTACATCTTTCCAAGCTATATTCATCACTCAATCCCAAAGAGCTTCACTTCCTCATCTTGGTTATAGGATTTCTGAGCCATTTGTGATCAAGAGAATATCAACGTTTTTCTTCAATTGTGAAGTTGTAGAGGTTGTGGCCTCAAGTGAGCTTGTGAGCTCCATTGTTGGTGTTGCGATGCCGAGAGAAGGACCTGTGAGTCTATAGAGTACTAGTGAGAACTTGTAACGGTTGACGATCTAGTGAGATCGGTCATAGTGAAAATCCTTCATAGTGATGAAGGCAGGGACGTAAAGCTGTGGCTCGAACCTCGGAACATATCACCGTGTTTGTGATTGCTTACTCTCTCTCTCTCTACTCTACTATTTTTTTACATCCTTGCTTACTTAACTTGTTCTCTTATTTGCAAGTATTTATTGTGTTGTAATTGATGTTTGCTAGGTTGCTAGCAAGTATTTTTTAATTCCGCATTATTTGCCATTTAGTATGGCCATCACCTATGCATCCCCCCTAGATGATTTACATATTTTGCCATTGAGCTTAAAAGTAACTATGACACTAATTTTTTTGAAAATATTTTTTAATTAAAATTTTAGTTTATTTCATAAAGTAAAAAAATTTAAAATTTATTTTAAGAAATAATTTTATCTATATATATAATAATAATTTTAATTTATTATATTGTTTTAATAATATTCAAATAGTTTAGTACAATAGTTTAGCATTTTTTAAGGATATAAATAATAATTAATAAAAAATTCACGATTCAGCGCTGCAGCGATTTTAAGTATTTTATCTTAATTTGAAAAAAAATGCTATTATTTGCAATAACATGCCATATTTAATCTGTGTTCAGTATATTAAGTTATAGTAAATTAAGTATTTTGTTTAGTATAATGAGTAATTATCTACACCAAGTACGTGCTTTCTATTATGTTTGTTTACTTATACTTATCTCTGTGAGCTATATGAAGTTATTATTAACTATATCAGATAATTTTCTACTCTATTGAGTAATAGTAAGATATACTGAGTTATTATTAGTTATATTAAGTATTTGTTTAGTATATTTAGGTTTTTTTTATACATAGACCATAGTTGAGACTTGAACCTAGGAATCCAAACAACACATTCCCCCCTTTTTCCAATGAGCAATAATAAGATATACTGAGTTATTATTAGTTAACTAAGTATTATTTTACTACATTTATTTATTTATTTATTTATTTAAATATTAGATATAGGCGATGGGCGAGACTTGAACCTGGGACTCCTCATAACCCATTTCCCCCTTCTACCACTGAGCAAGACGTCATTGATTCTCTATATTAGTTATTATTAGCTATACTTGATACTTGTTGACTATGTTTACTCATAACAAGCTATGTGGGCTCCTCGTGATGAAGTATTCTTTTTTTCCTCCACTGTTAAGATATTTTATCACTGTGCTACAGTGACACTTGCGTGACAGAATATTCAATATAGTAAATAAGTACACAATATGGCTTGTAATAATTCATTATAGTAAACAAGTATCCAGTATAGCTAGCTTATTATAACTGAGTATACCAAACAAGTGTCAATTGTAGCTAACTCATTATAGTAAACTAAAATAACAATTATTATAGTACTCGCTCGTAATAGTTTCCAACTCTTAACCATCATCATATTGTTTGCACATCTAAATTTATCATTGCGAGTTTGGAAGATACAATTGCATAAATTCAAACCAAAAGATTTTTTAGCGGAGCATCTTTGCAACACTGAAACCATTGCAGTCATTATCGTTAACCAGTTATGATATCTTCTTTCTTAACCATTTCATCAAATAGATTGTTTGCAGCTTGTATGACCATGACCTTAACTTCACCATACCTCACTCCCTACTCAACAAAACTCCGGTTTTAAATCTTCCCCTCAAATCCATGTATAGTGGCCGACGCTGAGGAGGCGGTCGCAGCGCTGCGACAAAGGGGCCAGAAATAAGTGGGTCCAATGTAGAAGAGGGGGGTCTCATAATTTTCAAATATAAGAGTTCGTGTATAATGTATAAATAACTCAGGCCTTTTGTTTTAAAATGAAATGAGACAAAAGCTTTTGAGTATATAGGTAAATTCAAAATTATGTGGGTTTAAAGTTAAAACCAGCTTCAAACTTAGGGTATGGAAATATTTTTCCCAGATAACCAAGTTATAAGCTCAATGCCATTTCAACAAGAAGTAATTGTACTAGTTAATTAATTAAACTAAAACTGTCCTGTATAATTAATGAAACGTGGCTAATAAAATAGCCCCAATATTGATAAAGGCTAATAAAATAGCCCCAATATTGATAAAAATATACTTAAGATTTCATGTTGTGAACATTAAAATTTAATGCAAATATGATTTATTTTGTTAGAATTCAGCAAAAAATCATTTTTTCATTAAATACCGGTTGATAAATGAGTATATTTGCAAAACAATTCAAAAACACAAGATCATAAACACAAATATGTAAGAAATCTGACGTTGGGCTGAACCCCCAAAATAGGAAGTCAAATAGCCGTTGGGCTCTCCACCGCCTCAACTTTGAAATCTGTCCGAGTCTGATTCGACGATAGAATGTCAGTCTCTTGTATAAATACCCCTTCTTAAATCTCTCTCTCTCTCGTTCCATCTCTCTGTCAGAAACCCAAAACCCTAACCCAAATCAAGAAGAAATCACCCCTTTCTAACGATCTGGATGCAAGCAAATCAAGGCGCCAGTGATCGCCGATGATCTGGTGATGGGAAGAAAGCCCTATGTGCATCGAAATCAAGAGGCCATTTTTCTGTTCCCTTCTCTTCTTTCTTCTTCCTATTTCATCTTCTTCTTGTGTATTCATTTTGATTTCTTCCTTGTTTGCGATGGATGGAGATGTTGATTGTTCCTTTTTTAGGGGTCGATGTTAACAGGTGAATGCGGCCTCTCATGGCTATCCGATCGGATCATTACCCAAGTGCTTGATGATTCCATCGACTCAATTGTTAGTTAAGGTAATAATCATGGTTTAAATGAGTATAGATCAACAATTCCATTTCTTTTTCTCTTTTATGTTATCTTCTGTTCTGTTATTTTCTTTTGATTTCACATTGGGGTTGTCTTCTTCGTCTTCCCCTTGCAATTCTTGCGTTCTTGATCTCAGGGAAAGAAAAAGTTTACTTTTTTATTTCTTTAATTGGTTTAATTTTCACGTAAATGCTTTGGTGGGTTCCTGAAACTGTTCCGGATATCATCTTTTTCCCTTCCAAACCCAGCAATCAGTGTGTTTTTGATTGCAGTTTCTGCAAAAGAACAGAATTCATGGGGAATTAATTGCAATTCACTGACAAGGTTAGTTTCTGATTATAACCTGTGTTCAATCAATGATTAAGAAAGTATGTGCATCACTTTTATGCTATCTTAATTTTTTTTATCCTTCCTGATTCAAAATTGTCTGTAGTTAATAATAACCATCACATATTTCATCACTTTAACATCCATAAAGATACTATTAGGGGTTTTGATTTTAACTCGCCTATTTTTTACTCCCATTTTATTAGTGGAAAGAAATCATCAACAGCAGTTTGTTACATGTTGAAATATTGGTTTTTATTTGTTTCCAGGTATTACATTTAAACACAACCAAAACAGTCTTATATAAATTGCATTTAGGAAGAAAAAGATTGAGTCCAGCTTGACCCAAAGCCACAAGAAAAATAAACAGTACTATACAATCAGAATATCCTAAGAACATAGAAACATTGGCCTAATCTCCTCCTAGATTTCTTTATTAGCTCCAGTTTGACAGAATAGTCAGTGCATCATTATCCTTCTCAGCCTTCCATTGGCATTTACTCATAACTCCATTGATGTCTTCATAAATTGATCTAAAAACCAATATTTTGTTCCTTGCTTTTTCTGAAAAAATCTTTCATTCCTTTCCTTCCAAATGTGCCAAACTGTTGCACAAATTGCAGTTCTAGCAAGAACAGTTAACCTGCTCTTCCTCCTAAAAGTTTGTATAACTTTTATATGCCTTCTCCTCCAACGTTCCCAATGCCTCTTCCTTGAATCCAAATTTTAATTTGCAAAGTTTCCATAGATATGCAGAAAAAGGGCATTCAAAAAATAAGTGCTCCACTGTTTCAGAATTCTGGTTGCATAGCACACAGCTATCTAGATCAGTGATGTTAAGTCTCTTAAGCAAAGATCTAGTTGGCACCTTCTTCTTCAGAGCTCTTAACATGCAAAGAGACATCTTAGGGCTATAATTGTGATACCATGTCATGTTATAAAATGGGAATACGGCATCTATGTCTCACATGTTCCCAGGCTGAGGAGAATGAAAAAGTACTTGTCTTATTGAGTGTCCAGTACCAAGAATCATCTACACTGATATCTGGAACAGTATGCTGCAGAATTAAATGCCATATAGGCAGTAGTTCTGGATCTCTCCTGGCCGATCCTCCATCAACAACAATCTCTGAGACCATCCATTTAGCAGTTCTGCTAGGAGCCCTGTCAACATGACCTAGGAGCTTCCCCATTGGCAACCAAGAGTCAAGCCATATGTATGTGTCCTGTGGCTCCTGTCCATTTCCAACTTTCTTACACAACATTTGCAATGCATTAGTTTTGGATTGGATTATCCATTTCCATGTACCTGAGTCCAATAGAGTACATTGGGCTTCAGATATATGCTTTCCTTTCAAGTAATGTGCTTGCATCCATCTGCTCCAGTAATTCTTTGAAGTACATACACTCCATACAAACCTTACACTAGCTGCTTTCACAATATCTGATACTCTGCCGAGCCCTGTACCTCCTTCCTTCTTTGGTGTACAAATATCATCCCAACTCCAACTGTGCATTCTACCATTCCATAGGAATTTGGCATAGGTATATTAAATTCTGTAAAACTGACTTAATTAGCTCAATCCTCCCAGGAAAAGAAAGCAAATTAATCTTCCAACCATCCGCCTTCCTTCTAGTAGAATCAATTAGTGGAGCAAAATGTTTCATCTTAGGGTATATGGAGGTCAAAGGCAATCCAAGATACTTTAGTGGTAATGTATCTTGCCTAACTCCTAATTTCCCCGCAATGGTCATTTTGTTCCTACACTTTTGCTCAGGAAGACCTTGCTCTTATCGTTATTCATTCGCAATCCAGTGAATAAATATAAATCTTTCAACATAGATTTCAATGCAGCTATAGAACTACTATTGCCTCTGCAGAATATGAGCATATCATCTGCAAATAACAAGTGTTTTATCTCCTTACTTCCCCTCTTTGGAGGTTGTATCCTGCATGATATAGTAGCTAACTCCATACTAGGAGACTAGTTTCCATCTCATTTAAAAATATATAAGGGCTGAGGGGATCTCCTTGCCTAATACTTCTGGAACTAGTAAAATTACCCGAAGGTGATCCATTGATCATAATTGAGAATGAGGGACTCTCAATGCAAGCTATGATCTAGTCTATCCACTTGCTAGAAAATCACATACAATGCATCATGAAATAAACAAATTCCCTGTTGACATTGTCATATGCCTTTTGAAGATCCATTTACATACATAATTCCATTGGATTAGTAAAATACCTTACAAGCTCATGTGCAAGTAGCGTAGCATCAGATATTAGCCTCCCATGAATGAATGCACTCTGATTCTCCAATATCAATTCATCAATCACCAGCTATTGGAGAGAACCTTTATTATCATTTTGTATAACACATTACAACAGGAGATCAGCCTATAATCAGAGAGGGATGATGCATTAGTAGACTTTGGCACTAGAGTAACAAAAGTGTGATTAACTTTCCGCAACAGCTTGTCTGATGTGAAAAAAGACTGTATTGCATGAGTAACATCATTGCCCACCACCCTCCATTTTTCTGAAAAAACATTACATTAAAACCATTGGGACCTGGAGCTTTCTCAGGGTGCATGTCTTTCAGAGCTTTGTGAATCTCTGAAGATGTAACTGGCTTCTCCAGCCATGATGCCGCTTTAGTAGTTTATTTCTTCCTAGCTGCTCCCTTTGGAAACGCATTCCAATACCCCTTATGATTGAAAAGATATTGATAATAAGCAGGAGCCAATTCCTTCAAAGCTGCAGGATCAGACACTGAGACACCATTTTCATTTATCAATTGGGATATGTAGTTCTTAGCTGATTTAGCTTTAACCACAGAGTGAAAAAACATAGTGTTCCTATCCCCAAGATGGAGCCATGATTACCTACTCTTCTGTCTCAATCTATATTCTTCCAATCCCAACCATACTGAAAGTTCAGACTGAAGCTGTACTTCATGTTTTTGCAGCTCCATAGAAAGAGGCTGGGATACAAGATCATCTTGAACTTGTTTCAGAGTCTTCCTGATTATATTAATTCTATCTTCAGGGGAGGAGATCCCTTGCTTGCTCCATTCTCTCAAAGATGCTTTAAGGGCCTCCAGTTTCACCACTACTCTGTATAGTTACAGTAATATTCCTTGTAGATGCTAAAACATCACTAAATCCTGCACACTTCAACCAGTAGTTAAAAAACTTAAAAAGGTTTAGACCTGAATTGGACTTAGATAGCAAATGAACGAAAAGACCAAAGCAGGCAAAAGTGAAGAGGATGGGGTAGACCCATTCAAAAAAGTAAAAGGGGTAGCAACAACCGAAGCAAGAATAGAGGCAGGAGGGGGAGTGAGATGGTCACTGGTGCTCGGAGATAGGTATTCATAAAAGGATTCTGGCATGATGTTAAGCTATCCTCCATTGCATAGACATCTATCCAATTTTCCACCAATCCTTCTTCCTTCAGTATTTTTGTTATTCCAACTCCAGATGCTACCTTTGCTCCTCAAGTCTGATAAGCTGCAAAGATTAAGGCAATCATTGAAGGGTTCTAGCTGGCCAAAACTGAGTACCTTCCCTCCCACCTTTTCACTTGTGTATCTAGCAGTAGTATTAAAGTCCCCAGCAACTAACCAAGGAGAGCTATGTACCTGCCCTGATATCTGATGAAGATCCCTCCAAAGGGGATTCCTTCTTGCGAGCACACTCTCCCCCCATACACAATTGTGAGAAACCCATGCAAACCTCCGTTGTTTGTGATAGACATAATTATTTGCTGATATGACATGGATATAACAACTCAATTCCACACTCTTGGATTACATGCTACCCATATCCTTCCGGCATCTCCTATGGCAAAATTATGACAAGAGTGCCAATCTTGATACGCACAAGAGGTGAGTCTACTAACATTAGCCAATGAGACTTTTGTTTCAACAAAAGCAACAATAGAAGGATAGTGTACTTTGCGGTATGATCTTTCACATCCTTCCTCCTACTCTTATCATTTAATCCACGCACATTCCGTACTATGATAGACATTAAGCAACAATTGATACCCCCTTAGAGCTCCTGGTTAGTCTCTTTGGGCTAAAGAGACACCTACACCACCTTGCTTTTGTTTGATTGCTTTTCTAACCAATCTTGCTTGGTCAACTGCATGTTCCCAGTCAGGATTAATACCAGCTGCTGGCAATGGAGGACCCTCTCCCTGCATTGACTCTGATATCACCATATCAGAACCATTAGGCGTAACACCCTGAAAATTTTGAAAGTTTATTTTATGTTATATTCGTGTTTGGATGTGTAGATTTACATATAGGTGTATATGTATATGATTCGATATGATATTTGATATTTGGGTAATATATATATGTGTGTGTAGGAGTACATATATATACGTGTTGATGAGTGTTGATTGTATTAATGTGTGTACATGAGTATATACATGTTGCCTAGTAATTTTGTGCATTGATGCACTGACTAGTCGACTTATAATAAGTATAAGTCGACTAGTGTGATAATCAATATCCAACCTAGCTTCTATTTGAGCCATTAGTCGACTAATCTGAACTATTAGTTGACTAATATGACCAATTAGTCGACTTATTATAAGTATAAGTCGATTATACCTGGCTGTTAGCAGTAGTTTTGTACTAATACATGTTCAGTATTTTGATCATAACTTTCTAATTCGATCTTTGTTTTTTATGATTCAAAATGCATTTGAAAGCTAACTTCCAGGGCTACAAATTTTATTTTATAACATTTCTGTGATTTGATCGTTTAATATATCAGAATGGTATTTTAAGTCAGTCTATGTGCTGAAAACAGTTTTTCTTTCAAATATTTTGGGAGAAGTCAAGTTAGACTTTTCTTCTTCTTAGATATTTGTTCTTAATGAGTTGAATCCACTTTGGGTATTGGGTGTAGACCCAATAAGCGGGTGTTTGCAACCCAATAACCCTTTGATATATATGTGTGTGGAGGGTGAGAATTTCATGAGAAATTCATTTGCAACTCCCTCTTTTTCTTCTCTCTCCCCTTTTTTTTCTCTCTCTTCTCATCCTTGGTGGCCGGCCATGCTCATAACCATGAGCATGAGAGAAAGAGGAGCTAGCCTTGGAGCTTGACGATGGTGCTTGGCTTGGTGTTATGGAGGAGAAGCTTGGGGATTTTCTCTTGATGCAAGTTTGCAAGAAGAAGCTTTGTCATCAAGGATTCATCATCTAAATCATCTCATCTTGCCCTAGCAAGGTAAGTTAATCTCTATCTCGCTTCTCCCCATAGTTTTGATTGCTTAGGTGTAGTAAAAATGATATTTTTATTTAATAATGAATTAAAAATGTAATTTTTACTATGTTATAGTTATTGGATCTTGTTATAAGTTGTAAATCTTCATGCTATGATCTTTATAAGTTTGTGTATGAATTTAGATTTGTTTAGATTAATAAAAATAGTATTTCATTAAATCTAGAAAAGGATAAGTTAAAATGTCATATTTAACATGTCCGTTTGTGTACATGATACACAGTTAATAATTGATGATAATAAAATATAACTTGGGTGATAAACCCATGTGCACAAACTATAATTCTCTTAGTGATAATACATTAACACACATGTTTACCATTTAGTTTCTCCCCCAATCATGAATGAACACAACACTTGACATTTGTATACCATTCGGTTTCTTCCCAACTGCGAATGTGTGCAAATACATAGACATAAGTATATCATTCGGTTTCTCCCCCAACTGCGAATGTATACAAAAACACACACATAAGTATACCATTCTGTTTCTCCCCCAACTGTGAATGTATACAAAAACACGCCGCCAATAACATCATTCAATACACGCTCACATGAGTGTTCACACATACGTGCTCAGTGCACGCTCAAGCCCACGTGTCTAATGCATGTATCAGAAGTAACTACACATGCATAATACACACCCAAATTCATATACATGCTCATATATTTAACTTAGCATGAATATTACATTCTAACATACTCAAATCTTTATTTTTAACTCATGGGTAAAATGAACATCAAATATTTATTATCAAACAAATTCAGACTCTAGTATATGCATAATAGCAACTAAAGAATACTCATGTATAAATCCTACATGATTCTAAGCATGCTAACATGTTAAAATGACATTTTTAACTTATTCTTTTCTAGATCTAATCTAAATAAATCTAAATTCATACACAAGCTTGATAAAGATCATAGCATGAAGATCTATAAGTTATAACAAGATCAATTAACTATAACATACTAAAAATCACTTTTTTAATTCATTGTTAAATAAAGATATCATTTTTATTACACCTAAGCAATCAAAATCATGGGAAGAAGCAAGATAGAGATTAACTTGCCTTGCTAGCCCAAGATGCGATGATTTAGATGATGAATCCTTGATGACAAGCTACTCCTTACAAATCTTGCACCAAGAGAAGTTCCCCAAACTCCTCCTCCACAACACCAAGCCAAGCACCACCATCAAGCTCATGGCTAGCTCTTGTTTCTCTTATGCTCATGGTCATGAGCATGACCAGCCACCAAGGAAGAGGAGAGAGAAGAGAAAGGAGAGAGAAGAGGGAGTTGCAAATGAATTTCTCATGAAATTCTCATCCTCCACACGCGTGCGCGCGCGCGCGCACACACACACGCACACACACACACACACACACACACACATATATATATATATCAAAGGGTTATTTGTAACACCCTGATTATTAAATCGCCGTAACACCCTGGTGGTTAAATTAACATGATTTATTTAAAATTTTAACTCTTGGTTTAAGGGAGTATACAATTTTAGTAGGGGTAAGGATGAAATCATGTATTTTGTATAATGAATACTTTGACATTTATGTGAGAAAGAATTTTAATGGATCGAAAACTTGACAAATATGAATAAAGTGTGTATAAGTGTATGGACTTGTATATGTAAATGGATATATATGCATATATATAAGTGATATACAAATATCATCATATTTGTAAATGCAAGAATTTAAAATAGAAAGAGAGTTAGTGGAGGGAGTAGGTGTGCATGAGAGGGGATGATGGAGGGTTGGGATTTACCTTGAATTATGTGATTACATGTGGCATGAGAAGAAAACAGGGAGATAAATTGATTTAGTAATATGTAGTGTGTAGGGGGTTTGTGCTAATTAAGAGATGAATATTTTTCCATCTCTCTTCTCATCTTCATCATCCCTAATATCAAACTCTAGATCTACACTCTCCCTCTCTCAATCTCTCATTCTATCTCTTCCTATTTTTTCCCTCTCCCCCACCTTCTCTCCCCCAAGCAAAGGCGCAGGATGCCCTCGGGCACGCGCGCGCGGGCCGCGTCGGAGGCCGCGCCGGCGGCGCGGGGCCGGGAGGGCGGCCGATGTGGAGGAGGTGCAAAAGCCCAATTTTTGTTGCTTCATACATCTTCTTTCCCCATTTACGTAGATCAAAACCCTAACTCTTTGAGTTCTTCTAATTCTTTCCCTCTATTTTCATGGTGATGGCCGACCATGGTACCGGCGGCAAGGCGGAGGCACGACCACTTCGAAGAGAAGAAAATCTAGGTGAGGGAGATTCCATCTTGATCTAAACCTATTTCAATTTCTCAATTTTTAGAAAAATTCTCATAATATGTAGTGATTAACTTCTGTTATTTAAAAGAGTTTTCAATCTACATTTTTCCTATATTTTTTTGTAAAATTTCTGGACAAAATTATCATCTTGAGTAAAATAGAGAATCTTCCCAATATGTGCAGAAATCTGTTAAACAGAATAACCTTTAAAATTAGGTTCAGTTCATCAGTGTGTTAGAATTAAATAATATTGTATTATATACCGTTGGAAAGATAATCGAGTCTACTTTCAACGGTTCATACCATGACCTTATCGGATACCTTTATCTTAAGTTACGACTGGACCATTGCATGTTGGTCGAAACTGTCATGCTGTAGAACTCATTCACAGCTGATGAGTTTCTGAATATTTGAAACAGTTTAGTTAAATAAAATCTATCATGTGATATATCATTGGAAAGGTAGTGGAATCCAGTTTCTAATAAATCTTTCCTTGTTCTATTCTAATATGTAGAATAAAAGTTATGATAAGAAATCCGTTAGTTGTCCGGAAAGACTGAGCCACAAAAATGTAATTAAGTAATAAGTTCATGACTAATGATATACTACCTAAAAGATATAAGAAGCCATAAGAGTTTACCTTTCAGTGGATCATGTCATGTTCCACTTGAATGTATATGATAGGGATTTTGTCGAAGCACAACAAGTAGATTGAGAGATTGTTATCAGAGTTGATTGGTACAATTCATGAATCTAGAATTTTGTAGTAAGGTGTGAACCTTGATCTAGTATCATTGTTGTAAATTATTTTCTACTGGGAAGCTAACCATATGTAAGTTACGATCATATTATCGTCAACCAAAAAGAAAAAGACATACGCCCCAAGTATAATACGTTGTAATTGGGATTAAGATACTTGTAAATATGCTAATCGTGTAACTAGGAGTCAAATTATAGGTTATGCAAAGCAAATTTCGATGGATGTGAGTTACTTAACCAATCATGCTTGATTGTTGCACACGTTGCTCTTGACTAAGAGATTTCGTGTGAACTCTTAATTGAGTTCTAGATCTATTAAAAGGATCGAGGCATTGAAGTGAAGAGTGACACCGAATTATAAATTAACAAGTCAAGAAATTGAGATACAGGATTTGGAATATTAGAATAATAAGATATTTCATAGACTTCCATCATACTTTAAATCGCTCAGAACTCTCTACTAAGCTGCATTACACATACAGGGTTGACTAGAAACATTCCATGGTATATAAGATTTACGTTCCTGTGGCGATATAACGTTCACTGATTTCTTATTTGTTTAGGTAACAAACTGAATAATCCTATTGATTGCCCTAAAATAAGAAAATATAAAAGCTTAAATCAATAATTCAAGTTCCTCTAATATAGGAAATTTGGTCATCTGTATCTAATATTTTTCAAATATTCCTCTAAAGGATTAAAGCTCACGATTAGTGCTCATTCGTTATTCTTTTGAAAATTTCTTCGAAGGATTCCGTACAAATGCTCAACATTTTGTCTTATAGTCTTCATCATTAAAACACTTTACTCCATTTGGGTTTTGACCAACAGTTGCAGTGAATGAAATTCTGGTCCTATTGAAATTGTGTTAGTATAACACTTTTCTCTTGAGCCTTGTCATGTTAAATTTGTAGTGTTTCACATTCTCTACTTTAGGAAGTGAAAATCGTCCAGTGACCGGTTACATTTTCATGAATAGTGCATATATCCGCCCACTTGCATTCAATATTATTTATTGTCCTTATTAAGTAAAGGAGCTCTCTTTCCTTTAGTCTAGGATACCTTATCAAGTCTTATTATCTATTTTCCTTCAAGTAGCTTCCAATAGTAAGGAGATGACTTGAAAGTTCCTTGTGGAGGCATGAATTTCGAACTTATTTAGTGCACATAAATCAAGCCTATGATATATACTGTAAGTGAGCCTATGAGCTAGTTCTCACATGTCAGGTACTAAATCCTTGTGTGATACTTAGACGATATAAAAAACTATGTTGGATTTAGAAGAAACTAAGCTTCAAATTAGAATAGGCAGCTAACTAGTATAAAAACTGTGGAGTTGAATCATTTTTTGCAATCGTAGATTAATGCGTCAATTAATAGAGATGAAATATTTAGAAAGTTTGATAGTTGAATAGAGTATCATTAGTACTGTGACATTAAACTAACAAATGTATATATATATGAGACACACAAGAATTTGAGTTAAGAAGTCGGTTACACCATTAAGAAGTATAAACGTAGGTGTGATATCTTGCAATACACCATGGGTTAGACGATAACTGTGACGATTTAGGTTATTCTAGTTTTCATGAACAAATTCAAACCCACTTAAAACATCATATAGAAAGTACACATATCATATATACGCATATATAACTTTATAAGGTAAAAGAGAAGCTTCACCACTTTGATTGTAAGAGAGTGGTCACAGACAAATTGACTAAAATTATATAACTTTTCGAATTAGTTTTGCAATGAATTTTAGTGATATAATACTGGGAACCGAATTAATAAATAGAGAGAATAGTAGGCCATGAAAGTTGCTTCCTATTTGCATAACAAGTGATATATAAAAATAGTGTTACATATATATTAATGGTAATGCACATCTAGTATAATAATTTATGTGACTATAAAGAGTTATAAGCGTTTCCTCAAGAATTACCTTAATAATATATGAATTTGAGATGATTAATAGATCATTACTATTAGGATTGATATAGTTGTTGATATATGATTATATACATGATTATAGTATGTTGTATAATCAGAGGAAGATTGATAATTGATTCCTATACGTATTATCTGTGTGCATGTATCGTGTATGTACATGTTGAGTATGTTTATTAATTGTGATGTTGATCATATTCCGGATAAAATTAACGGCATATGTGTGATGCATGTTTGAGAATTGAATTAAAAGACTGAGCAAGTTGAACCCGTTATAAATAAGCTCAAAAATATGTGAACATGATGGTTTGTAATATTTTAGCTTGCACATAAAAATTGTACGTACATGTTATGTGTTTCTATATTTTTATATATTTGAAAGAAGGAGCCGGCGGGAGCCGGAGGAAGGGGAGAAGGTGTTGTTGTTTATTATATATATTTTGAAGGAAGGGGCCAGCGGGAGCTGGTGGGTGTGAAGACAGGGATCACATTGTGTGTTGTTGTTTTATATATACATTTTGAAGGAAGGGGCCAGCGGGAGCTGGTGGGTGTGAAGACGGGGTATCACATTGTTTGTTAAACGAAAGAAGGGGTCAGCGGGAGCTGGTAGGTGTGAAGACGGGGTATGAGACGGGCCGTGTGTCATAAAGTAAGATGTGCTTATTTAAAATGAATAGTGTTGTATGCTTATTCTTTAGGCAGAACTGTGAAACTTTACCTTATTATAGGAAGTAATAAAATATTATATAATGGGTGATAGTGTATGGGGTAACCCATGCAGTGTATGGGGTAACCCATGCAGTACTTGAAGGGTGATATGATATACAACATATAAGTATATTTCGTGATATATGTATTATCTGGATTAACTTATTGTGATTTGTACACCATCGTATATAGTGTATAGATTATGTACACATGAAATAAATCCGTTAATAAACTAAGTCACTAAAGGAGTATTCGATACAACTCATAAACCTTATAAATTACAGTGTAGAGATTTAAGTTATATAGTCATTAACTGAAGGAGTCAGGTCATTTTGCCAACCATAGAGATAGCTGGGTTAACTGTTTATCATGATATAATTATTTCTTCTCTTTATCCATACTTGCATTGCCATTTGAAGAATAACATGTTCCCTTTTATTTTTGACAAGTATATCATTCATTACTCGCCTTTTTCTCTCCTCACTGAGTTGTCGAGCTCACTTCCTCCTAGTTTTATGTTTTCAGGTTGCGGCAAGATGGAGGCCCAACTTAGGCTTTGGGCATTTTGAGGAGAAGTTTCATTACTAGTAAACTTGTTACAGTTATAGTTATGTGTTATTACTTTGAAAAAGATTTTATTGTACATACCCATAACTTTAGTGATATGTACATGTAGCATGTATTATTCTTACTAGATATTTTTTTGTAAAGAGGAGGTAGTTTGTAACGACTGTGATTAAGCTGGAGATATAACAATTCTGAGTTATATTTTGGATGTCGAGAGGAGTACTCTCGAGCACTTATTACGGTGGATATTAGTAGTGAAATTTATCTACTCTATGGACTTGATGATAAGTAGGCGATGTGAAGCCGAAATCTTATCATGGCTGTGTGGTAGAACTTTGAGTTTGATTTATGTATTTGGATTAAGATAAGCCTTGTAGGCTCATATTGATATACTGTGTATTTGGGGTAAGTGACTAAATACAAAGGAGACGCTGTCGAAATTTTTAAGAAATGATAGATGATTATGATAATCTTTTGATTAATAAGGATGTTTAAGTTAATCGAGGTTATTACTACCTGGGACCGTTACATTATTGGGTTGCAAACATAGCTTATTGGGTCTACACCTAATACCCAAAAGTGGATTCAATCAACCCATTAAGAATAAATATCTAAGAAGAAATGTCCAACTTGACGACTTCAAAAATATTTGAAAGAAAAACTTTTTTCAACATATAGACTGACTTAAAACACAATTTTGACATATTAAACGATCGAATGACAAAAAGGTCATAAAATAAAATTTGTAACTCTGAAAGTTAGCTTTCAAATACATCTTGAATCATAGAAAACAAATATCAGATCAGAAAATTATCAACATACCGAACAAGTGTCAGTACAAAACTACTGCTGACAGCCAGCTATAGTCGACTTATACTTATTATAAGTCGACTAATAGGTCATAATAGTCAACTAATAGTTCACATTAGTCAAGTAATGACTCAAACAGAAGCTGGTTTGAAAATTAATTATTACACTAGCCGACTTCTACTTGTTATAAAATCGACTAGTTAGTGCATCAATGCTTAAAATTACTAGGCAACATGTATATACTTATGTACACACATTATTACAATCAACACTCATCAACACATATATATATATATGTACTCATACACACATGTACATTATCCAAATATCATATTGAATCATATACATATACGCCTATATGTATATCCACCACACACAACCACGAATATAATACAAAATAAACTCTCAAAATCTTCAGGGTGTTACTTTCACCCCACCTAAATAAGAATTTCGTCCCAAAATTCAACTACCAAGGCATTCAATGGTCTATCACGCAGAATTAAATCATACGGGATGGGTTAACACAACTATGTATATCCTAACTTCTAATTGCACAAAACTAGTACGTCGAAGAAATAATCCAAACAAGAAAACCCTCATGTGTATAACATATATCTCGCACAATTATTGGCTAAATATACATAATCTATGTTAATCCGATAAACATAAAAAATCATCAAATCACACCCGCCCATTCACGTGTCTATACACACATGCAAAGCCCACGCAGTTATCCCACGCGTTGAATGCATGCAATAATTCACACGCGCCCATACACGTGCCCATACACATATGCAAAGCTCACTTAATTATCCCACGCATCGAATGCATCCAATAAATCACCCGCGCCCATTCATGTGTCCATACACACACGCAAAGTTCACGTAGCTATCTCATGCCTCTTAAGCATGCGACAATTCAAACAAAACAAAATTCTCTCAAAATCAAATTTTAGGCACCCATAATCATCAAGTAGATTTCAAATTGGTTGAAATCAACAACATACAAAAAAAATCTTGCATACCAATAACATAACACAAAACAATCATGCAATCATCCTCACTTGGACTCAGAATACCGCGGATTCTAGACTCGAAGAATTCTAAAGAATCCTATACTTGCTCCATAACTGACACAGGTGATGAAAACCCTAGGTAGCTGAAATCTAGGGCTCTGGTACCAACCATAATGACTCGGAATTCGACCTTTATAAGCCAAGCTTCGGACTCATGGTGGGAGGCAACCTTTGAGTTTTGACTTGCTGGCGTGTTGACGTCGTGGATTCTTCCACTCCCCCTTTTAAGTTTTGGCATCCGGAGAGAGGATTTCGCTCTGATAGTAGAGCTGTTCTTTGGTATTAGTTTAGAGTTGCTCCTTATTGAGTTTCTACAATTTGTTGTATTTATTATTTCATTTGTTGTGGCTAAGGGTCAGTCCCATCTCATTTGTATAGACTCTGTATCCATATATTGGAACTTTCATGTATTAGAGACTCAGACTTTGTCTCCCTGTTCGGGACTTTATTGTATATTGAGTTTGGACTTGTAACCCGAGTGGGATTTCCATTATTTTGTTGTTAGCGGTCCCTATATGTTTCTTGTTATATATGCATGTCTTATCTTATCTTATATATATCTGTTTATACATATATGTGTCTATCATGAGCCTATTTTATCCATATCTATACATTTTTTACTTCACCCTTCTAATGTCTCTGCAGTTCCCGCCCAGGCAGCAGTCTGATCGACACGGCTGGTGCGTGGAGAATTCCGAGTCGTTACATTAGGAGACTGATTAATAGATTGCTGAACCCTTAGATTCTGACTCTCCCTAGGAGTAGTAGCAGGCAGCCCGGCATCAGAAGATGCCAAAGTCTGCACTGGTCCATGCTGTACTGAGCCTGGTAGCTGACTTTTACCCAAAACAGGTACCCCACAATTTTGAGCATCCTTTGACAGAATCTCCTCCTCTTGTACTGCTTGTCCGTGTACCTGCTCCCAACATTAATAGCCTCCACATTAGTAACAACCTCCCTAGCGATGAACTTCTGCAGTAGATCCCTCAGAGCTTAGTGGAGATTGTTGTGCAGGCACCTGCACCAGAAAATTAAACTCCTCTCTTGCTAATATCACAATTGTCCCCCAACAGTGCATTAATGTGAACTGCATGCTCAGATACTCCTTCAGCAGAACCTGATCCTATACCACCTATGCCATTCTTAGCACCCTTGTCAGCAACATAGGTTGTCTCATTTCATCCTATAGGATTTGTCAAATCCTCCTTATCCGATTGCTTCCAGACTTGCTTCGTAGGGTAATAGGCTTGCATGTGACCAAAAGTAGGCGGAATGCACTCGTACTCCACTGCAATGTCTAACTCTTCTCCTCCTTCCAAATGCAAAGACAGAGATTTAGGCAATGGTTTTGAAGCTGCTACCTCTATAAAACAGCGAGCATAGGATAGTCTCTCTCCATTTGCTGTGTCCTTGTCCATGTGAATTGGAACTCCTAACATGCTAGCAATTCTACTGATGATAGACCGAGACCATAGTTTTATATGGAAGGAAGGGAAACACACCCAAATTGGAACGGAGGAGAGGAGATCCCGTTCGAGTCCAATTTGTTCAGTCCATTTTTTCAACACTATCAGCCTCCCATTGAATATCCAAGGGACCAGTTTGTAAGATCCTATCACATTCCACTGCATCACCAAATTTGAAGAAAAGAAACCATTCTCTCGAGAATGAATTTCAAGTGAGCATGAAGGGTTCCAAATATGATTGACACATGCCTTAATTTGTAGACAGAAAGGCTTATTGCCACCACATAACCAAATAAAGTATTACTCCATCGATCCACATTTGAAAGAATATCAGATCTAGGGATAAAGAGCAAAGGATTTACCATTTGAGGAAATCTCTAGCTCAATGAAATCCAAATGTCATCGTCAAGCTTTCTACCGGACACACAGATCTTGTTCCACGGTGTGGCCATGAATCCAGGGATAAACTTCCACTGTTTGATCTGGTGATGTTGCAATGCTCTTGGGTTCTGTTGAGGCTTGGTGCCAATTTTTTTGTTACCCCCTTGCACAGGATTAGAACCGTGGCCCGTGGGAAGTTTTTGAAGACCAACTCGAGCGGTAGCTTTCTTCTGGTCACAATGGTCCAGCCCACCTTGTCAGCATCCTTGGAGAGATGCTCAAGATCAAGATTGGCGACGTTAGCATTAACGGAGGCGTCAACATCGAATGAAAAAGGATCTGCAGGTTGGGGGGGGGGGGAGCCGCCGCCGCCATTAGAGAATATATATATATATATATATATATATATATATATATATATATATATTTTGGTAGTTCCGGAAGGATTCGAGCTCGAATTCTTCTCACTCAAACACCAACATTCGACATTCAAATACAAGATCCACTATATTTAAGTTGATCTATATTATTTAAAGTAGCTAAAAACAAAATTCAAGTGTTTTGAATAATTTTTGTCCATCCATCAAGCGGAGCAAAATAGACAGTTGAAAGTAGTGAGTTGGTTAGATATATCTTTAGACATAAATTCTCGATAAATTTTCAATCTGGCCATTTGATCATGATCTAAACATTTAAAAACCCCTACAAACCAATTTTTGTTAGGTTTCAAATATTCTACACCATTAAACTAACCAACTCACTATTTAGGCCGTTCGTTTTTTCCCTACTTGATGCATGAGAAAAACAAGTATTTAAAATTCTTGATTTTTTGTTTATTAATATTTGAAATAAGATATATCAACTTCAACGAAATGGATCTTGTATTCGGGTGATGTATGGTTATATTTGAGTGGGAAGGATTCAGGCTCGAATCCTTCCGAAGCTACACAAGTCTATATCTCTCTATATATGTCCTTCCAGAATGACACAAGTCTATCTCTATGTATGTATGTATATATAGAGAGAGAGATATAAACTTGTGTAGTTTCGGAAGGATTGAGGTCGAATCCTTCCTACCCAAATACAACCCATCGACATTCAAATGCAAGATCCATTCTATTGAAGTTGATTTACATTATTTAAAGTAACGAAAAATAAAAAATCATGAACTTTTTGCTCATCCATCAAATAGGCGCAAAATGGACGGCCGACAATAGCATTTTGCTTAGATCTACGTCTTTAGACATACAAATTCTCGATCCGACCATTTCATCATGATCTAAACACTTAAAAACCCTCACAAACTAATTTTTATTAGATTTCATATATTCTACACCGTTAAACTAACTCACTCACTATGTCGGCTGTCCATTTTGTGTCTACCTGATGAATGAGCAACAAGTATTCAAAATACAGGATTTTTTATTTTTAGTTACTTGAAATAATGTTTATCAACTTCAATGGAGTGGATCTTGCGTTCGGATGTCATAGAGTTGATTTGAGTGGGAAGGATTCGGCCTCGAATCCTTCCGGAATGACTTAAGTCTATCTCATATATATTATTTATATTTATGTGTGTGTCTACTATTGTATATATATCATGGTTTCTACTATCAGCTGATTCCAATATATAGTGGTAATATCGTATCGGTTTTTAGGTACCTAATATGATATTTGCGCTATAATATCGGCTATTATCAGGGCCGATATTTATAGGATATTAACGAAATTGATACCTTTTCCATTCATGTGTGTATATTTTTTCCCATGCGGATATTATTGATATTATCCTATAAATCTCGATATTTATAGGATATACCGAGAATTTAAACACTGAATTATCTACAAGTGTGTGTATCTATATGGATTTGTGTGTATATATTTATGTTGATACTTACTTAGACACATATATACATATACATATGTGTGTGTGTAAGGCTTTAATACTCTTATGGCAGTAAGTTTTGCCCGTTGTCCCCGCCTACAAAAATGCATGTTACGTAATGGAATTAGATGATCCATTCTGTTTATCTTGATTTACATGTTTTAAAAACTATACACAAAAAATTATACATTTTACTTTAAGTGGTGGCAAAATGAACAATTTTCTAGCAATTGAAAATAGTTCATTTCACTAACCACTTAATGCATGAGCAACTGGCCTCCAAAACACATCATTTTTTATTTACAAACTTTTTAAACATGTAGGTCAAGATGAATTGAGTGGATTGTTCAATTTATTTGCATATTATACACTTTTATAGGTAGGCATAATTAGCTTAGTCATTTCCTGAGAGTATTAAAGCCTCTCCCCATATATACATACATATAGATATATGTGTGAGGGTTTAATACTTCTAGGGCATAACTAATTTAGTTATGCCACCTACAAAATTGCATGTAATGCAATGAAATTAGCCCATCCACTCTGTTAATCTTAGTCTACATATTCTGAAAGTTTTATACACAAAAAATCTTTCATTTTAAAGTTCATTTACCAACGTTTTAAGTGGTGACAAAATAAGAGATTTTCTGATAATTAGAATCATTCACTTTACAATCACTTGATACATGAGCGATTGATCTTTAAATTATATGAATTTTTGTTTATAAAGCTTTTAGAACATGTAGATCAAGATAAATAGAGTATATTCTTTAAATTTCTGTGCATATTACACTTTTATAGGTGTGTATATATAACTTAGTTATGCTGTGGAGCATTAAAGCCTCCACCATACACAAATATGTACACACATATACATATATGTATGTATGTGTGTACACACACATATATGTATACATACACATATATGTATATATACATATGTATGTGTGCGCGTGCGTGCGTGCGTGTGTGTGTGTGTGTGTGTGTGTATATATATATATATATATATATATATATATATAGAGAGAGAGAGAGAGAGAGAGAGAGAGAGAGAGAGATAGACTTGTATCCTTTCAAAAGGATTTGATCCCGATCCTTCCCACTCAAATTCAACCCTCCAACATTCGAATACAAGATCCACTCCGTTGAAGTTGATCTATACTATTTCAAGTATCTATAAACCAAAAATCAAGTGTTTTAAATACTTTTTGCCCATCCATCAAGTAGGGGGAAAACGGACGGCCTAAATAGTGAGTTGGTTAGTTTAACGGTGTAGAACATTTGAAATCTAACAAAAATTAGTTTATAGGGGTTTTTAAATGTTTAGATCATAATGAAATGGCCGGATCGAGAATTTGTATGTCTAAAGACATAGATCTAACCAACTCACTACTTTCGGCCGTCCATTTTGCGTCGCTTGATGGATGGGCAAAAAGTATTTAAAACACTTGATTTTTTGTTTATAGATACTTGAAATAGTATAGATCAACTTCAACGGAGTGGATCTTGTATTCGAATGTTGGAGGGTTGATTTTGAGTGGGAAGGATCCGGGATCAAATCCTTTTGAAAGGATACAAGTCTATATATATATATATATATATATATATATATATATATATATATATATATATATATATATATATATATATAGAGAGAGAGAGAGAGAGAGAGAGAGACTTGTGTAGTTTCGAAAGGATTCGAACCTGAATCTTTCTCACTCAAATACAACCATACATCATCCGAATACAATATTCATTCCATTGAAGTTGATCTATATTATTTCAAGTATCAATAAATCAAAAATCAAGTATTTTAAATACTTTTTGCCTATGCATCAAGTAGGAAAAAAATGAACGGCTTAAATAGTGAGTTGGTTAGTTTAACGGTGTAGAATATTTAAAACCTAACAAAAATTGGTTCATATGGTTTTTTTAAATGTTTAGATCATGATCAAATGGTCGGATTGAGAATTTGTATGTCTAAAGACAGATCTAACCAACTCACTACTTTTGGATGTCCATTTTGCGCCACTTGATGGATGGGCAAAAAGTGTTTAAAATACTTGATTTTTGATTTATAGATACTTGAAATAATATAGATCAACTTCAATAGAATGAATCTTGTATTCGGAGGATGTATGGTGTATTTGAGTGGGAAGGATTTAGGCTCGAATCTTTTCGAAACTACACAAGTTTATTCTTCTTCGTCCAAACGATCAGGTCAAATCCTCAATAATCTATCATCAATCTAATCCCTAAATAATAACAGTCTAACCAGACATTATCAAGCAGGACAGAGTAGGTACGATGACTATGAGGATGAAAAGGTCACATCAGGGTGATGGTTCAAGAGTTTTCGTGGATTGATTGTATGAGTATGGAGTTAGAGGAGAAGTCAAATGACTGCTTACTCAGATAATTTTGTGGGTGATTATCATATATGTGGCCTGATTATATATATGTGGCTTATAACTTTACTAACCTGGCTCTAAAACCAACAAAATCATGTCACGCCTCGCTTTCCAAAATACGAAGTACAGGGACGTGATGATGGCTAGTAAATACTCACGAAGAGTGAAATCTCTTCTATGAATATCTTAGGCTATCAACAATGAGCAGGATAGCACACATATATGCATATACAACCAAATGCAGGGATAAAATCACATTTATGAAAATACTATGTCATAAACAATATCATCCACTATATCTGAGTAAGATAAGCCAAGAATGAAAATAAACTAAACTCACCAAAGAACAACTGAACCAGAATGTGTTCTACGATTAGCTCTCTATACCAGCTTTCTGATCTAAATACTGAAAAATAATAAAGGTCTGTCAAAAGCGGACCAGCAAGAGTACACGAAGGGAAAAAGAACAGTAAAAAAAGAGAATAAGAAAATGTAGTAACAGCACGAGTAGAGTATTGAAATAATAAGAACAATATGATTAGTGGTATCGAGAACTGAAAGTAATAACAATAAAAGGAATAATCGGGACGATAGATCATGTACAAGGACACCGTGCATGCATAGTGTGACATGTATATAATGAACATGAAATATCCTAAACGAGTAATTGTTGTGTAGTATAATCACAAGATCATAAGAACACGTGATCACAAGTTAAAATAATATGGTCAGTCCAGGAATATCATGTAATCAAGATAATGCGGGATATATGCAAATGCATATGTTTAGATATTAACCTTATACTGATGCAACCATCCTGTGCCCTATCCCACAGGACAGCTGCATATCAAATAAGTGATGCGTTAGTGGATTCTGATAGCAGGGAGAAACAGTTCACTGTAACATGTAATAACAGTTGCGCGCATAAATCATAAGAACACAAGATCACGCGTGGCAAGGCCCTCGGAGGAGCCGCCCTTCCAAGCACACCTCCCTGATCCCCTGCTACCATTCTCTCCTAGTAATCCAGGCTTGGTTAATTTCATTAATCAATGCAAGTACAAGATGGTGTGTGACTCAGTGTAACAGAATCAGAAATCGGTGTCAAGAATATCAGTGTGTATCAAGATCATGGGACAATGTAAACAGTGGCAATGTCAAGTGATAAATGCAATGTAGTGCAGGTGATATCAGTGTCATCCAATATGTAAACCAATAGTCTTAGTAAATCGGTCATGATCATATAAAATATTCTCGAATAATTCCTCAGAATATAATGGTCAATTTTCTCAAGTAATATCCAATAATATAAGGATCACAATATCATTCGATATATAGTTTTTATCCATCAATCAATACAGGTTCTCGTGTTAGGATCTATCACATACAAGCAAAATCATGTCAATTTTAGTTGAATGCATGCATGTACAATGATAAGATGCAAACATGATATGTGGACAATATATCGTGATCATGTGAAGAAACGATGATAATATAGAGAATTAATGGTAAAATGGATAATACCATGATCAACGGTACCATCAGAATAATGCAATGCGAACATACTAGTACTCGTGATCACATGACATTATCGATAATCAAAACTCGATAACATAGAGAAATTAATAGATAACAAACAATTTTAAATTCAACAGGAAAATCAAAGAGAAGAGATCGTGTACACTTACATGAAATGACACGATTTCAGGTCCAAATCGCCATCTGGTCTTCACTGCACCAACCGGTACGAATCTCTGGATCATCCTATGGGTCGATCTTCGAATCGCCAGTGCATCAGGTCTGCGGCGAGCACAAATCCGGATCAGGTTTGGGTCTCGCAAGAGGGTCCGTATCGCTGTGACATGCAACCAACACACACACACACAAAGAAGGAGAAGCACTGAGATACAAGAGGGGAGATATCGAGGCACACCCTATATACACATGCCCAAACATGCATATACTTCACACACACACACACACACACACACACACACACACACACACACTCTTCTCCACACAAGCACACACTCTTCTCCACACAAGCATGCATTTACCCACGCACCCACACACAGCACACACCTGAATGCATCCAATTATATATACATAACCCATGCAAATAATTAAACACTCAATTATATATAAATACATTTATATATATATTTAACACACAGTAAAGTAATCAAAACACTTGCATGTCCATTAAAAACATAGCCCCCACATGAAATAACAGAGAGAGGGAGAAGGGAAAATCACGCATGGCTATGCGTGCGGCCCGTTGAGGCTTCGGCTGAGGGGCGGAGGACATCGACGGAATGTCGCAGCGCTCGCGCTCGCCGATGGAGAAGATGCAAGTGGATTCGGCCATTGGAAAAGAAGAGGATGAAACATGGCCTTGCCATTGATTCAAGGCCACAACGGAGCTCGCCGGAAGCTGCGGAACTCGCCGAAAAGGATGTGGGCCTTCTAGCTTTTGCCGGCGGAGCGTGGACAACCATCGTCATCATCTTGGCCTTGGATTGTGCTCGACAAGGAAGGGAGAGTGAGATGGCGCGCATGGGCGCGGCAGCCCTAGGCTGCTGCCGTGCCATGGGGGCGCGCGGCTTGTGGCTGGGGGCTAGGGTGCTCGGCCTGGGCGTGAGGAAGCGAGAAAGGAAGGAAAACATTGAGTGTTTATATAGAGGTAGGGGAGAGAGTGAGTGTACAAGTGAGAGGGTGCGTGAGAGGCGTGAGAGAGGACATGAGAGAGTATAGGAGAGAGTGGGTGATGTATGAGAGAGGGGAGAAGCAGATGGAGACGTGAGAGAGATATAGAGGGAAAAGTGGGTGAAGTGGTGCAGCCTGGAGGACGTGGGAGAGATAGTGGGGAAGATGAAGGAAGTAGAACAGTTAAATAATTTATGTAGGCTTTCACAACGCACGCCAATGTGGCCTTGTGGTTTAAAGTTGAGGATTTGGATAAAGTGGTCAGGGGTTTGAAATTGTGGACTCAAAAATGAAGATTTTCTTTTTATATTTTTATTTTATGAATTGCTTTTTTATATAAATTAGTATTTAATTATTAGTTTATTAGATTAAAATCCTATTGATTCAGAAAAATTCAAAAAAATTCAAAAAAATAGAAAATGTCATCCTGAATATTGTTGTGAAGTCATATATCCAAAATTCATTCCCTATTGTTAATTAAAAATTTCGGAGTCAGTCTGTGACACCAATCGACCCCGAATTGAGATTCTTCTCCAATAATTCTCAAAAAGATTCAAGAAAATTCAGAAAAATGTAAAATATTAAGAAATAATATCTTGATCTGAAACGACCTCAATCTGGCTACTAGAATGATTAAATTGGGTATCGAATACCAGTATTGACATACGTACATAGGGAACCGAAGGTTACAACCCTCCACCAATAACATCCCTTGTATTTCAGTTAAATTCTATGTATTTTATTTTATAACAAGATAAAATTGCATTTTTCTCCTAATCATTTCAGCTCATTCTGCTGCTGGGATTACCCCTTCTCAGAGTTTCACCAAGTTCGCCGCTTTGCTGATGGGATTACCCCCTCCGAGATGATTGTAAACCCAATTCCGCTGCTGGGATTTTTTCACTCAGAGTCTAATGCTTGCACGCTCTGCTGATGAGATCTCTCCCACTTGGAGATGGCAATGCAAGCAGCCGCTATGGGCTTCCTCTCGATTAGGCAGTTGAAACCCTCCGCTGTGAGTTTTTGCTCTCGCTCCAAGTCCCTACTCTGTTGTTGGGATACCCCTCTCAGAGCCCCTAATGTTTGCACATCCCATTGATGGGATTACCCCCACTCAGAGACGATAATATAAACATCAGCCTACGGGCTTCCCTCTTCTGACCCACGGGCAGATGAACCGCTGGCATTTTTCCTCTGCAAGTGCCACTCAGTTGTTGGGATTTCCCCACGCGGAGTCCAACATTCGTCGCTCCACTGATGGAATTACCTCTATGCTGAGACGATTGCGGACCCACTCCGCTGCTGGAATTGTCCCCACTTAGAGTCCAAAGTTTGTTGATCTACTGATGCGATTACTTCCACTCAGAGATCACTGCGGATCCACTTTGCTGATGGGATTACCCCCACTCAGAGGCTTGCCAAGTTCACCACTCCACTGGTGGGATTACCCCTACTCGGAGACGGCTGCGGACCCAATTCTGTTGTTGGGATTGCCCTTCACTCGGAGCCAACATTCATCGCTCTGTTGATGGGATTACCCCCACTCGGAGGCGATTACGGACCGACTCCATTGCTGGGATTGTCCCCACTTGGAGTGCAAAGTTCGTCGCTCTGTTGATGGGATTACCCCCACTCAGAGACGATTACGGACCGACTCCATTGCTGGGATTGTCCCCACTTGGAGTGAAAAGTTCGTCGATCTGTTGATGGGACTACCTCCACTCGGAGTTGACTACAGACCCACTCTGCTAGTGGGATTACCCCCACTCAGAGGCTTGCCAAGTTCGCTGCTCTACTGATGGGATTACCCCCACTCAGAGACTGATTTTGAACCCACTCTATTGCTAAGATTGTCCCCCACTCGGAGTCTAAAGTATGTCGCTCCTCTGATGGGATTACCCCCACTCGAAGACGACTGCGAATCCACTCTGTTGATGGGATTATCCCCACTTAGAGGCCTGCCAAGTTCACTGCTCCGCTGATGAGATTACCCTTACTCAGAGACGATTGTAGACCAACTCTGCTACTGGGATTGTCCTCCACTCAGAGTTCAAAGTTTGTCACTCCGCTAATGGAATTACTCCCACTCAGAGACGACTGCGGACCCACTCTGTTTATGGGTTACCCCGGCTTAAAGGCCTGCTAAGTTTGCCGCTTCGCTGATGGGATTACCCCCACGTGGAGATGACTGCAGACCCACTCTGCTGTTGGGATTTTCCCTCTCAGAAGGCCTGCCATTATGCTGCTCCGCTGATAAGATTAGCCCACTCAGAGACGATTATGGACCATCTGTTGTTGGGATTCCCCCACTCAGAGTCCAAAGTTTGCAGGTATCATTGATGGGATCACCCCAACTCGAAAACAACAACACAAACTCACTAGGACACTCTGCCCGATCAACTCTGCTTCCCCACTTCACACCTGCATGCTCTGACAAGTGCGAAAGCAGAGGTGGCATCTGTAGTGTTCAAAATTTGGCTTCTATCAGGATCGTGACACCCGTTCTTCGCCGAAAGAACACGAGAGGATGCTCTGAAGCCCCTTCAGAACCACCTCCATTCTAGCGATAGTTACATCATCACTCCCTCTCTGAAGATATCTCTTGACCTAGAGTCTAAAGTGTTAGCCCATAGGCCCTTCACTCAAGTTTTGATGATAATTAACTCATATAGTTATAGTTTACTAATAATCTTGTGATATTTAGTTTCAGATATTTGATCAAGATATTAGTAGGTGATTAGCTTCAACAAACGTGTTTTGAAGCTTTCACATGATGATTCTGTTGGCCCAAAGGTCTATCACCCTAGTTTTGATGATGATCAACTCATAAAGTTATGTTTACTAATGATCTTGTGTTTAATTAGTGACAGATTCATTATCAAGATCTTAGTAGGTGCATAGCTCAACAAAGGATAAAATGTCAAGATTTGGAGCTAGCACGGTGTGATCCAAGGAGTTTTTGGATCAAGCTTGGACCAAGTCAAGAAGATGAGAAGCCTTCAAGTGAAAACTTCAAGAAGATGAAGACTTGTGTCTAGGTATAAGATTTAGTTTTTGTTTTAGTTAAAAATGTAAAGGATAGATAGTTGGTGGATTGCTCAAGTATACCATGCACACACACTCTTGATTTAGAATTGTTTTCCTAAAAGATTTTTTGGTTTAGAAAAGATTTTTCATTTTGGAAAAATACAAGTTTGTTTTTTGGTGTTTCTCATGTACTTATCTTTTAACCAACACCAAGTTTAGAGCTTTATGACAAAAACATAGATATTTCATTATGATTGTGTAGTAGATCATATCCATACACACTATGCCTTAAAAGTATATCTTGTTTTTGTATTTGATGAAGATTTGAAAAAACAAAGTTTAGAAAACATGTTTTGGAAAATACAGTTTTATCTTAAGCCAAATATTTCCAAGTTACAAAAATAGTCCAATCTTTTATAACATGCCTTGATTTTGTGCAAGCATGTTTGTATATCATAGTATATTGGTAAAACTATTTTTGTAGATTTTTAAGTATTTTATGGGATTTTATATGAGCCAAAAAGACAAACTTTTTGATCCCAGAAAAAACTGTTTCAGGCTTCAGCTAGTCGACTTATACTAGCTTATAAGTCGACTAACCCTGAAGTCGGTCGACCGGGTCGGTCGACCGACGTGCACAAACGTGCACGCCTTTGTGTACTGGTGGACGGTCGACCGTGCCGGTCGACCGCTCCAGAGAGCAGTGCTCTCTGGAAAGTTCGGTCGACCGCACCGGTCGACCGTGGCTCCAACGGTCAGAAATCCGACCGTTGGCGGTCGACCGGGCCGGTCGACCGGCAGTACTGACAGATCCCAACGGCTAGTTTTCTGGCAGCCTATAAATTGGGGGTCTTGTCATTGTTTTCATACAAGATTTTAGGAGAGCTTTGAGCCAGTTTTTCCCAGACTTTTAAAAGGGTTTTCTCCACAAAATAGAGAGCAAATATTTCTTATCTAAAGGGAAGTTTTATCAAGAGTGTTTAAAAGAAAGTCTTTGAGTTTTCCTCCACCTTTCACATCCTTGATTTTCTCACACCACACTTGAGCATCCATTGATTATTCATCCTATAGGTGTGTTGTAGTGAGAGTGCTTTAGGTGATCAAAGTGCTGTGATCACCAAAGATCTTTTCTTTGTTCTTTGAGGAGACGGGCAAGTGTGCTCGTCATTGTTTTGAGTTCGGGTGCGGACTCGGTTGTTTGAGGTGCGGCCTCGGCGAGCCGGTGGGCTTGCGGTGTGTACGGGACTAGGGAGTCCGAGGGCTTGTAGGTGTTGCGGCACCGAGGAGAGATCCATTGGGATCTTGCATAGTGGAAATCCTTCGTGTGTCGAAGGCGGGGATGCAGAGCAAGTGTGCTCGAACCTCGAAACAAACCCTTTGTGTTTGCGATTGCCTTTTCTCTCTCTCTCTCTATTTGTCTCATTTTTATCTTTCATTACTTACCTTGTCTTTACCTTTATATGCATGATATATTCCTTGTGCTCTTATTGACATACTTGCTTGGGATTGTTGACTAACACTTATATTCAACCAAGAGAGCCAACGCGGCACCTCAACCCATTCAAGGGGAATCTAGAGGAGTTTGTCCAGAGCCCTTCACGGGGAATTCGGCAACACTCTTTGGTTACACGTGGTGTTTAGTGTAAAAGTTTTAATTTGGTCATAATTGCTTTTAGCTTCCGCATTATTTGCATAATTTACCATTAAGTGACCATTAGATTAGCCATCACCTATTCACCCCCCCTCTAGGTGAACCTACAATTGGTATCAGAGCTTGGTACTCTGATTTGGGTCTAACAACCTAGAGTTAAAGATCCTCATTTTAGGCTAATCACAAGATTTTGTACACACACCATGGATTTTATGTCACCACCCACCTTTGACATTCTTAACATCCAAATTTGGAAGGTTAAGATGTCATTGTACCTCAAGGCCTTAGGCATTCATGTATATCTTGCCACTACTAATAATGCATATTGTTTAAATGGTAAGAATAGTGAGGCTAATACAAAAGCCCTACATGCTTAATGAAAAAGATTCTTTAGAAAATAAAATGGCATGCTTAGAAAAGGAAAACAAAGATTTGAAAAATGAGAATGTTTCCTTGCTTTCAAAATTGAATGATTTATGTGAAGGAAACAATACTTTGAAAAATAAGATTGATTTGGTGGAAAAACAAAAGGAAGTTGTTTTTCAAGAAAACATTACTTTGAAAAGAAAATTTGTTGAAAAAGAAAAAGATTTTGTTTCACAAAAGAAAAAGAAAAATGATTCTATATCTCACCATGCTTTACATGCCACAACTAATGAGATTAAGAATTTGAAAAATAAAATGGATGGTTTGAGTTCAACTTTGAACTCTTGTGCTTTTAATTATTATAAGTTGGAGTCAATGTTTTCTAAGAAACAAACTCCACATGTTCATGCACATCCACATCATGCTTATGATGCACACCATGCTAACAACCACACTCATAAGCATACTAAGGTGTACATTTGTACACATTGTGGCCGCAAAGGCCATTTAGCAAAGTTTTGTTATGATAATATTAATTCTCTAAATTTTGCTAATTATAAAAGATTTTGGGTTCCTTACAAGTCTAACCCCAAAGGACCCAAGAAAATATGGGTACCAAAACTCCCACCTTTTGCTTTTGATGTAGGTGAGGGCTCTCACAAGACGTGAGAGGATTGGTGCCTTGGTAGTGGATGCACTTGGACTTGATGGACAAACATTTGGATGCATCGCTATCAAGGAGCTTTGGTGGGACAACCACCATGTTAGGAGCTTTGGTATTGGTAACAATCTCTAAACTCCTACTTTTTATGTTCATGCTTGTTCATTCATATTATTTTGAGCATGTTCATGTTTTATGTATTTTTGTGCTTCATATGGTATTTACATGCTTAGATGTAGAATGTGTCAAACTTGCATTTATACATTTACAAATAGTGAATTACAATTGATTCATATATGATTGAACTTCAAGCTCATTTGTATCCACTTTATGCATATGTATAATCTAGTTTTGATGATTCTCTTTTATACATGTTTTTGCCTATTATAGTAATTTACTTCATGTATATGTATTTTAAATTCAAAACTAATAAATATACATGTATACCCGTGAGTCTCTTGCCTTCATGCAAATACATTTGATAGACTCTTTTATATTTGGGATATGTATGTGTATTGTTAGGATTGGATTAATCATACATATACCATGAAGATTAGTATTTTTGATGAAAAATGATTTTTCGTATTAAAAATGTGTCTTATGATCTTTTTGAGCTTCATTGACTATTTTCATAAAAATGCTATTTACATGATCATTTAACACTCACACTTTTGTTAAAAATTATTTTGAGCTTTATAGACCATGAGTGCTTAAATTTTTGTGTATCTAGTTATGTTTTATGAAAAACATATGATTTGATGTTATTTGAAGGATCTTTAACTAGTTATTCAAAATCAATTTAAACTAGTTATCTATTCTTTTATTAATTTATGAGATTGACACATGATTCTATTTTTCTCAAAATTTGATGCTTCATGATTTGAATATTAGTTTATATGTTAGTTTTTGTCAACACTAGGATTTATACTTGTACATATCGTGGGCCACAAATAAATCTATTTATATTTGTGCTTGAATGCTTATTTGAACCCATGAAATGTGCTTGTATTGCTTAGTTTTGATGATACATACATTTTTAAACTTATATTCCCACTTCTTGGATTTGATTTATGATCATGTGTTTTTCATGTCATGTATATGTGTATTTTGCCAAACTTTAAGATATACATGTATACCTCTTGAGTCATTTGCCTTTAATGCAAATCTATTTATATGGACTCAATTGTGTTTAAGAGATATGTATTGTGTTGTCAAAACATACATATATCTTGAAATATAAATTTTGTTTTTTAATAAAAAAATGTGTGATGATTTAAAGGAATATTGAGCTTTATTGACATTTTCATGATACCATGTTCCACATAACACTAGTGCACTCACCTCTTTTGAAAATTTTATGGATTTCATGGATATTAGAGTGTTTTTAGTGCCATGTGATTTACTTGTGTTTCTGAAAAACATTTTGCTTTATTCCTTTCTTGAAGGATTTCGTACTAGTTTTAAAACATTTTCATATTAACTAGTGCAATCTCTTCATTTGGTAGAGTATATGATAAGCTTACTCTTCAATTGGTATCATTGGATACTTTCAATTGGTATCAATATGATTTTTATATACTTGTATTTTGATTGTATGTATGAATGCTTTCAAATTTAAATTATATCAATTTCTATTGGTATTATCTTTTCATACATATATGGGATCTATTTGCTAAGCTTAATTTAACTTTCAATTGGTAATTCTTAAAGCTTATGCAATATGTTTTCAAGATTGATATCAAAATATAAAAAATATATATATATGTTGATTTGATATCTCAAAATGTGTTTTATTAAGAAAAGTTCAAAATCTTGTTTTGATAAAGAAAAATTCAAAATTTTTTATTTGTATTTCCTATATGCAAGGAGAGCTTAACATCTCTCTTACATATAGATTCATGTTGAGTATATTATAAATTGAGGAGCTTGACAACTCTTCTTTATATGATATACGTGTGTAGGGGGAGCTTCACATCTCCTCTTATGCATTACATAATATGTGTTATGTGAGTTAGGGCTTGTCATCCCTTCTTCATGTAATGCATATGTGTAGGGAAGCTAACTTAGCGTCTTCCTCTTCATGGATGTATATCGCATATAAATCCTTATTGATTGATTTGTATTACCCCTTCTTGATCTTTTTGCTTTTGACAAAAAGGGGGAGAAAAATTTGTTTGATTTGATTTTACTTTGAACCCTTTGTTGATAATTGACAAAAAGGGGGAGAAGTATTTGAGTATATATGCATGTTTTCATTGCTTAAGGGGGAGTAGTATTTGTCTTCCTTGTTATTTATGCATATATGTTTTGTTTTGCAAGTAGGAGAAAAAGATTTATTTTTTTTTCATCTCCATCATTTGCATACATAATTATGAGCTTCATTGTCATATATTATTATTTATGTCTATGTATGAGTTAAGAGGGAGCTTCCTTGAAGCTTTACTTTAATCCATGCATATATAACCTCATGAGTTTTGTCATCATCAAAAAGGGGGAGATTGTTGGCCCAAAGGTCTATCACCCTAGTTTTGATGATGATCAACTCATGAAGTTATGTTTACTAATAATCTTGTGTTTAATTAGTGACAGATTCATTATCAAGATCTTAGTAGGTGCATAGCTCAATAAAGGATAAAATGTCAAGATTTGGAGCTAGCACGGTGTGATCCAAGGAGTTTTTGGATCAAGCTTGGACCAAGTCAAGAAGTTGAGAAGCCTTCAAGTGAAAACTTCAAGAAGATGAAGACTTGTGTCTAGGTATAAGATTTAGTTTTTGTTTTAGTTAAAAATGTAAAGGATAGATAGTTGGTGGATTGCTCAAGTGTACCATGCACACACACTCTTGATTTAGAATTGTTTTCCTAAAAGATTTTTTGGTTTAGAAAAGATTTTTCATTTTGGAAAAATACAAGTTTGTTTTTTGGTGTTTCTCATGTACTTATCTTTTAACCAAAACCAAGTTTAGAGCTTTATGACAAAAACATAGATATTTCATTATGATTGTGTAGTGGATCATATCCATACACACTATGCCTTAAAAGTATATCTTGTTTTTGTATTTGATGAAGATTTGGAAAAACAAAGTTTAGAAAACATGTTTTGGAAAATACAGTTTTATCTTGAGCCAAATATTTTCAAGTTACAAAAATAGTCCAATCTTTTATAACATGCCTTGATTTTGTGCAAGAATGTTTGTATATCATAGTATATTGGTAAAACTATTTTTGTAGATTTTTAAGTATTTTATGGGATTTTATATGAGCCAAAAAGACAAACTTTTTTATCCCAGAAAAAACTGTTTCAGGCTTCAGCTAGTCGACTTATACTAGCTTATAAGTCGACTAACCCTGAAGTCGGTCGACCGGGTCGGTCGACCGACGTGCACAAACGTGCACGCCTTTGTGTACTGGTGGACGGTCGACCGTGCCGGTCGACCGCTCCAGAGAGCAGTGCTCTCTGGAAAGTTCGGTCGACCGCACCGGTCGACCGTGGCTCCAACGGTCAGAAATCTGACCGTTGGCGGTCGACCGGGCTGGTCGACCGGCAGTACTGACAGATCCCAACGGCTAGTTTTCTGGCAGCCTATAAATTGGAGGTCTTGTCATTGTTTTCATATAAGATTTTAGGAGAGCTTTGAGCCAGTTTTTCCCAGACTTTTAAAAGGGTTTTCTCCACAAAATAGAGAGCAAATATTTCCTATCTAAAGGGAAGTTTTATCAAGAGTGTTTAAAAGAAAGTCTTTGAGTTTTCCTCCACCTTTCACATCCTTGATTTTCTCACACCACACTTGAGCATCCATTGATTATTCATCCTATAGGTGTGTTGTAGTGAGAGTGCTTTAGGTGATCAAAGTGCTGTGATCACCAAAGATCTTTTCTTTGTTCTTTGAGGAGACGGGCAAGTGTGCTCGTCATTGTTTTGAGTTCGGGTGCGGACTCGGTTGTTTGAGGTGCGGCCTCGGCGAGCCGGTGGGCTTGCGGTGTGTACGGGACTAGGGAGTCCGAGGGCTTGTAGGTGTTGCGGCACCGAGGAGAGATCCATTGGGATCTTGCATAGTGGAAATCCTTCGTGTGTCGAAGGCGGGGATGTAGAGCAAGTGTGCTCGAACCTCGAAACAAACCCTTTGTGTTTGCGATTGCCTTTTCTCTCTCTCTCTCTCTATTTGTCTCATTTTGATCTTTCATTACTTACCTTGTCTTTACCTTTATATGCATGATATATTCCTTGTGCTCTTATTGACATACTTGCTTGGGATTGTTGACTAACACTTGTATTCAACCAAGAGAGCCAACGCGGCACCTCAACCCATTCAAGGGGAATCTAGAGGAGTTTGTCCAGAGCCCTTCACGGGAAATTCGGCAACACTCTTTGGTTATACGTGGTGTTTAGTGTAAAAATTTTAATTTGGTCATAATTGCTTTTAGCTTCCGCATTATTTGCATAATTTATCATTAAGTGACCATTAGATTAGCCATCACCTATTCACCCCCCTCTAGGTGAACCTACAGATTCAAGAGCTCGAGCGTCAAGTTCACATCTAGCACTCGGTTGGAGTCAAGCTCGATGGATCACGTTTGGATCGAGTCGACTTGAAGACGGAGTTCTACAAGAAGACATTAGTTTGTTTAGTTTAAAATTTTGTTTAGATCTTGTGTAAAGATTAGATAGTATTGATATGCTCAAGTTCACATTACACACACTTATTTAAAGTTTCATGTTTTGGTTTTTGGTTTAACCGGTTTCGGTTTTCATATATATGGTGTTCATGAATAGATAGAATCAAAACAAGTTTACATGGTTTAATGTATATTAGGTTTGATCTATATACATCTATGCTTCATCTATTTAGAAAAACTTATTTTGATAGTCTATTTCATGAGTTTGGATTTTTGTATTTAAACAACTTATTTTTAGATTTAATGTCAAAAACATAGATATAATATCTTTCATGTATATTGGATTCTATCCATATACTGTATGTTTCAAAGTTGTTTCAATTTCATGTTTTTGTATTTACATGTGTTTTGAAGAAACCGGATTTCCATTTCAAAAATACAAGTTTTGGAAAATATAGTTTTTGATTTAAGGCAAATTTTCAAGAATACAAAAGTGGTTCAAATTGTTTGGAATATATGTTGAATTTTTGTCACACATATTTGTATTTTAAAGATCTAATAAGAACTGATTTTTGTGGAATTTATGTGATTTTATGGGATTTAATAGAAAATAAAACTCGAGTTTATAATCCCCATAATAGTCTGACCTGGCTGTCTACCGGTCGACCGGACCGGTGGACCGTAGTAGAAGTAGGTCGACTGGTCCGGTCGACCGATGTGTACAGGACGTGCACGCAGCCTTGGCTGGTGGGCCGGTCGACTGGGTGGTCGACCGTCCAGAGAGCTCTGCTCTCTGGAAACGGCCCCGGTCGACCGGCCGGTCGACCGGCAGAGAGCTGCTGCTCTCTATATCCAGTCCCGGTCGACCAGGAGGTCGACCGGAGGCACAACGGTCATAAATATAATCATTGGGCCAGTGACCGGGTGGTCGACCGGAAGGGCAAAATAGCCCTTTCCTACTGCCAACGGGCAGATTTCTTTTGGGGCTATAAATACCCCATTTCTTGAGCTATTTTCAAAAAGAATTTTCAGAGCAAAATTTTTCATCTTTCAGCAAGTTTTTAAAAGAGTTTTTGTCCCAAAAGATTTCATCTTTATTTTTTTTAAAAGGTTGGAAAAATCAAAGAAAAATAGGATATTTGGGATATTGGTTTTGATCTTCATTTCAATCTTATTCTAGTTGTTTTCTCAAGTATTTTTCTTTGTGTTTTTGTTTTCCAAACTCTTTATATTCTCACACTTGAGCTATCATATTTATCCTATCTATTAGGATCTTGTTTAGTGAGAAAAATTGGTTTGTGGTTGTGGAAACCACTAAGTTTTATAAACTCTTATCCTTGCTTGGCTTTGTGCCTTTCCCTCTAAGTGTAGAGGAGGTTGTGCATTGGATTGTGGTTATCCCTCTAAGTGTAGAGGTGATTGAGTTTGTTGGTATCCCTCTAGTGAGAGGTTGATATTGTTTGGTTAAGTGCCTATCCCTCTAAGTGTAGAGGTGATTTGAGTTGTGCCTTGCCTCTAGTGAGAGGTTATATTTGTGGAGAGAGGAGTTGTGTACTCACAGTTATATTTGCCCAAATCCTCAGTGGAGATTCCCTGTGTGGGAAGTCCTGTGTGAACGAGTTAGTGGAAATCCTTCTGTATGAAGGCGGGGACGTAGAGCTGGATGCTCGAACCTCGAAACATATATTGGTGTTTGCGTTTGATCCACTATCTCTATACTCTCTCTCTCTCTCTTACATTGTGCATTGTTCATAATTGTTCATATCATATACATGCTTGGTTTGATTGTGTGCCCATACTTGTGTTTAACAAAGAGAGCTTCAAATAGCACCTCAACTCTTATTTAGAGGAATTTAGAGGAGTTAGTCCAGAGCCCTTCACCGGGAATTCGGCTACACTCTTTGGTTACACTAAGTGTGTTGCATTAGTTTTTAAATTTCACATTATTTGTCATTAGATTAGCCGTACACCTATTCACCCCCCTCTAGGTGTACTTTCAATTAGTATCAGAGCCTACGCTCCTGATATTAGGTTTAACCACCTAGGAGTGAGATCTTGGTTTGCTAATCTACATTTGTATTTGCACACATATTGTTTGCACTCATGGATATCCCTCCCATGTTTGATATCTCTAAAATTGATATATAGAAGGTGATGATGAGTTGGCATTTAAAAGCCATTGGTTGGAAAGTTTATCTTGCCATTACCAAGGAATCTTACCTTAATAATAGCAAGTATTTAGAGGCCAATGCACTAGCCCTAGAGGCACTTAGAAAATCACTTAGCAAAGAATATTTAAATATGATTTCTCATTGTGATTCCGCCTTTGCAGTGTGGAACATTTTGACATCTCCCGATCTATAAACGCAAATCAATGAGAAGGAGAAATCTGGTGGAGAAGAGTCCGACCAACGATGCTTCATGGTCCAAGGAATGACTCCCTTGAGGTAAACTCGGATACTCAATTAGATGATAGTTCTTCTTGTGATGAATATACTGATGCCAATGCATTAAATGAAGAACTTTTCATTGTTTGTGAAAAATTGTTAGAAAAATATAAACTTTTGAAAAAGAAAAGTTTTGCTTTAAAAGAAGAAAATGAAAAATTGTCTTCTAAACTTGAATTGGTTTTGCAAGAGAGAGTGGAAATTTCTAATGAAAGAGATTCATTGAAATCCAAACTTGACCTTGCTCTAAAAGAAAATAAAATATTGAAAAGTAAAAATGATTATGAAAATGTTTTGAAGAAAAATGAGACTTTAACTTCAAAACTTGATTTTGTTTTAAAAGAGAATAATTCTTTGAAAATTAAAATTGATTTAATTTCAAAAGAATTGGAAGATTGCTTAAATGAAAATAAATCTTTAAAAAATGAGTTGTCTTCACATGTTTGCCATGCTAGTGTAACTTCACATTCTAGTATTACTATAGCATGCTCCACCTGTTCTTCCATGATTGAAAATGATATTTGTTTGCTAAAGAAGAGTGTTGATTGTTTGGGCTCCACTTTAAGCTAATGTGTCATGAACGACACACGGTTGGAATCCATGTTTCGAAAGAAACAAGTTCCAAATATGCATGCACACAAACCACGGCATACACATGCTCCTCACGTTCATACACACAATACCATGTATGCTCATGTGTACACTTGTACACATTGTGGACGTAAGGGCCACCTTGCTAAGTTTTATTATGATAAAGTACATAATGTAAATTTAGCTAATAGATTTGTTTGGGTTAGGAAAGGTGCTAACCCCCATGGACCCAATAGAGTTTGGGTACCAAAATACACCCCTATGGTATTTAATGTAGGTGTTGTTGGCCCAAAGGCCTTCCACCCTAGTTTTGATGATGATTAACTCATGTAGTTATGTTTACTAATATTCTTGTGATTTTAAGTTTCAAATTCATTAACCAAGATATTAGTTGGTGATTAGCTTCAACAAGGAGTTTAGAAGCTTTTCATGGTGATTCCAGGGCCAAAGCTTCATGATCACACATTGCCTAGCCCATGGAAAGAGTTTTAGAGCAAGTCAACTTGAAGATGAAGATCATCAAGAAGACTTAGGTATCCATAGTTTAGATAGTGTGTTTTAGATCCATTTGTAAAGTTTAGTATAGTTGATATGCTCAAGTGTACAATACACAAAAGATTTATGTTTTGGATTTGGTTTTCATGAATGTTTGATCAAAACAAGTTTAAATAGTTTATATGTATAATAGATGTATTCTAGTTATACATACATGCTTACTTGACTTATACAAACTTATTTTGACTTTCCTATTCATGTATTGAAAATCAAGTTTGATAAAAATACAAGTTTTGTTTTTGATAAAATTTGCAAGACTCAAAAATGAATTGATAGTTTGATATATGTCTTGAAATTTTTATCACTTGTTTGTGTTTCAATATAAAATGATAAACAAGTTTTGTGGATTTTTAGAAGTATTAAAAGATTTTTCAAAATATTTTTAAACTGTTTTTCTGACCCAGAATTCTGTTCCAGACTTCAACCAGTCGACTAGTCAAACTGACCTAGTCGACTTGGGTGAAGCCGGTCGACCGGGTCGGTCGACCAACGTGCACAAATCTGTGCACGTTTGGCAGCACTGGGACGGTCGACCCGGACGGTCGACCGGTCTGAGAGCAGTGCTCTCTGTTTGTTTGGGTCGACCGTGCCGGTCGACCGTGGTTGCCCAACGGTCACAATTCTGACCGTTGGCGGTCGACCGGGCCGGTCGACCGTCAGCCTGTCAGGCTGCCACATCAGCCTAACGGCTAGTTTTCTGATGGAGCTATAAATACCCCATTTGTTTGAGGTTTTAGCCAAGATTTTTAGAGCTAAAAATTCCTGACTTCTTCAGTGTTTTAAACAAGTTTTAAAAAGAGTTTTGTGCCAAAAAGATTCATCTTTGTATTGTTTTGGGTTTTTGGAAAATCAAAGAAAACTAGGTTTTGGGAGATTGTATTGATTTTCATTTTCTATCATTTACAAGAGATTTCCCTAGTAGTTTTTCTTTGTTGCTTGTTTCCAAAAACACCTAGTTTCCACACTTGAGCTATCACCTATCCTATTCTATTAGGATCATTTGTTTTGTGGAAAAAGACAAAAGAAAAGAGAGATTGGTTTGTGGTTGAAAGAAACCACTTGTTGTATACACCCTTATTCTTTGTGTATCCCTCTTAGGTAGAGGTGATCGGGTGATTGGTTTGCTCTCTCTAGTGAGAGGTGGAGTTGGTTTGTAAACCCTCTTCGGTAGAGGTGTTGTGGTTGTTTGGTTACGGGCCTACCCCTCGGTTGTGAGGTGGTTGTTTGAGAGAGGAGTTCGGTACTCCCTTGTTGTAAAAATCCTTCTCGGTGAAGGTTCCCTCGGTGGGAGTCCTCGGTGGACGTTATAGTGGATTGGAAATCCTACACGGTGGTGTAGGCGGGGATGTAGAGCAAGGTGCTCGAACCTCGAAACATTTCTTGGCCTTTGCGTTTGATCCACTTGTCTCTCAACTCTCTCTCTCTCTTTATATTGTGCAAAGCATCATACGTCATTCATATCATATTTGCTTGTGTTGAGCATTATTCATATTGCTACATCATTCATATTGCTTGTATTGCCTTGCATCTTTCATATTGCTATATCTTGTGTATGCTTGGTTGTTTGTGTGTGCCTCACTTATACTTCATCAACAAGAGCTTCACATAGCACCTCAACCCATTCAAGGGAAATCAAGAGGAGTTAGTCCAGAGCCCTTCACGGGGAATTCGGCTACACTTGTTGATTGTATTAAGTGTGTTGCAAAATTTGCATTAGCTTCCGCATTTAGCGCATTTAGTTCCTAGATTAGCACTTACACCTATTCACCCCCCTTCTAGGTGTTTTTCAATTGGTATCAGAGCTAGTGCTCCTGATACTCAGGCTTAACATCCTAGGAGTGAGATCCATTTGTTTGCTAATCTTTTATTTGCATTTGCTTGTTTGCACACTCATATAGTTTACCATGGACTTCATGACCCCACCTAGCTTTGACCCTTCCAACATTATTGTTTGGAAGTATACGATGTCCATGTACCTAAAGTCTCTAGGATTGCATGTCTTTCTTGCGGCCACCAAGAAATGCTATCTTGGAGATCGCAATCATATAGGGGCCAATGCACAAGCCCTAGAGGCCATTAGAAGCACATTGCCTAAAGAATATCTTTTGCGTATTTTTAACTTTGATTCCGCCTTTGCAGTGTGGAATTTGTTGACAACCACCACCTCCTCCAAGCTTCAATTGCCTATCCGACAAGAAGAGGAATCTAGTGGAGATGAATTCGAGCCGCAACAATGCTATACGGTCCAAGGGAATGACTCCCTTGAGGTACAATCGGAATCTCAACTAGATAGTTTTGATGCTAGTTCTTCATGTGATGATTATGTTGATCCCCATGCTTTAAATGAAGAACTATCAATTGTTTGTGAAAAATTGATTGAAAAATATAAAATTTTGAAAAAGAAAAGCCTAGGCATTAATAATGAAAATAAAAATTTGATTGCTAGACTTGATATTGTTTTGCAAGAGAAAGAGGAGATTGCTAATGAGAGGGATTCATTAAAATCTCAACTTGATCTTGCCCTAAAAGAAAATAAAATTTTGAAAAATAAAAATGATTGTGAAGATGTTTTGAAGAAAAATGAAAATTTGTCTTCAAGAGTTGATTTTGTTTTAAAAGAGAATGTTGCTTTGAAAAATAAAATTATTTCTATTTCTAATGATTTAGATGTTTGTTTGAAGAAAAATATTGTTTTGCAAAATAAAATTGATGCTCATGTTTGCCATGCTAGGGTAGTTTCACACACTCCACCCATTGCATGCCACACTTCTTCTTTGATTAACAATGATATATCCTTGCTTAAGAAGAGTGTTGATTGTTTGGGCTCCACTTTGAGCCAATGTGTTGTGGGCCATACACGCTTGGAATCTTTGTTTCGAAAGAAACAAGTTCCATCTTTTCATGCACACCCTCCACGGCATACACATGCTTCTCACGGACACCCTAACACGATGTATGCTCATGTGTACACTTGTACACATTGTGGACGTAAGGGCCACCTTACTAAATTTTGTTATGATAGATTACATACTCCTAATTTAGCAAATAAGTTTGTTGGGTTAGAGAAGGGACTAACCCCCATGGACCCAATAAGATGTGGGTACCAAAGACCACCCCTCGAGTTTTTAATGTAGGTGTGGGCTCTCACATGACGTGAGAGTTGTCGTACCTTGGAGTGGATGCGTTCCGTACTTAAAGGATATCAATTGGATGCATCACTTTCAAGGGAAGTTTGGTGGAGATGACCACCATGTTTTGGAGACAAGGAGAGTTGCTTCTTCGATTTTGGTAACAATCCTTTACTCCCATTTATTGTTTACATGCTTTCCATTTCATTGTTTATAGCATGTTTTTGATGTCTATGGATTAGTATGTAAATACCATGTTTATTAGATCCTTGACATACATGTATAGTATTTAAGACACACATGCTTATATGAACCCATTCTTAGTGTTCTCACTTTTGTTTAAGCTATAATGTACATCATGAATCTAATACATGTGAATTTACATAGTAATCATGTTTTAGTTTTATCATGATGATTTTTATATTGTGTTTTGATGCTTCATGTTAAGATTACTTGCTTAGATGTTAGTTTTCATTAAGACTAGGATTTATACTTGTACATATAGTGGGCCACAAATAAATCTATATATGTTGGGCTTGATTGCTTATTTGTTCCCATTAAATGTGCTAGTATAGTCTAGTTTTGATGATTCATACATTTCAAACTTGTATTCCATTTTTGGATTTGTTTTGTGTGTTTTTCACTTCATGTATATGTTTGTATTGCCAAACTTTAAGATATACATGTATACCCCTCGAGTCATTTGCCTTTCATGCAAATCTATATATGGACTCAATTGTGTTTAGGGATATGTATGTATACTTATTGTGTTGACAATTCATACATATACCTAGAAATGAAATTTGTTTTGGTGAAGATTTTCTTGATTTTGTGTTTAATTGTTTAACTTCATGTATATGTCTATCTGTCCAAACTATTAGATATACATGTTTATCCTTATTGAGCCACGTGCCTTCATGCATATATTTTGTGGACTCGTTGTGTTTTGGATATGTATGTATGCTTTAGTTTGTATAAGACATACATACACCTTGAAGATTAAATAGTTTAGATGATTTTTATGTTTTCATGTTTTCATGTTTCAAGGAATATTAAGCTTAATGTATTTTTTTCATGATTATGATCTACACATTTTATTTATACACTCATATTTATATTTTGCTCATGTTTTGTTTTCATGAGTCATATTTATGCCAAATTGAATTAGAGTGTTGATTATCTTGTGGATTTCATGTTTTATGAAAAATTATTTTGTTTTATTCCTTACTTGAAGGATTTCGTACTAGTTAACAAAACTTTCTATTTATAACTAGTTACGGTATTCTTCATTTTGGTAGAGTTTTTCAAACTAAGCTTATTTTCAAATCTATTTTTGAAAACCCCTACCATTCACGGGAGGATGGATGGGAGTCCATGCCTTGTATGTTTATATTGAAAATCATTTTAAACTTGTGCATGAGATGGAGGTAGTTATATGAGTTATACCATGCTTTTATTGTTATGTCAATTGGTATCATTGAACTCTTTCAATTGGTATCAATTTGATTCTTTTGTATACTCATATGTTTATTGTGTATGTATATTTTCAATTGTATCATCTATTAGTGATTGGTACTCATTCTATTTCATACACATATACTTGTTTTATTTGTGCTATTATATTTCTATATCTTAAGCACAAATTTTGTTTATGCTAGAGCTTGAGCTTCAACTTTATTTCAATTGATTTAGTTTTCAATTGGTATCTTATTTCAAGCCTACGCATAGCTTTTGTTGGTATTTCATAAAGGGGGAGAAATTCGATTTTCATATTTCAATTGGTATTTAGTTTTCCACTCCCTTACTTTATGATAGAAAATAGTCATTTCAATTGTTTATATGACTTAAAAAGAAAAATACTATCTTTTGATATCAAGATGTTTTGTGTTTTAAATTGGTATCTAAAAAATTTTGTTTTAAAAAAAAATTACAAAAGTTTTGATTTGTATTGACTATATGCAAGGAGAGCTTAACATCTCTTCCACATATAGATTCATGTTGAGTGTATCTTATATTGAGGAGCTTAACATCTCTTCTTTATGTGGTACACGTGTGTAGGGGGAGCTTCACATCTCCTCTTATGCATTACATAATGTGTGTTATGTGAATTAGGGCTTAACATCTCTCCTTCATGTAATGCATATGTGTAGGGAAGCTAACTTAGCGTCTTCCTTTTCATGAATGTATATAGCATATAACATTTATTGATCTTTGTTTACTTTCAATTGGTATCAAGATGCTTCATTGACATATTTTCAATTGATATCCTAATTGATTGTCACCCCTTATTGACTTTGTTTTTGTTTTAGACAAAAAGGGGGAGAACAGTGTTTTATTATTTTGATTGACAAGGGGGAGAAGATTTTTACCCCTCATTTTTTGTTTGTTGTTTTGATTGTTTACCCCTTTGTTGATGATTAACAAAAAGGGGAGAAAGATTTTGAGTTTTGAGTTTTATATATGCATACTTATGTTTTTGCATATATTAAGTTTTATTGATATCTAGAGCATCTAGTGTTTTTGTTAATGTTTTATTAATTTAATTGGTATTTAGAGCTTCTAGAATATGTTTATTTGTTTTATGCATATTGATGCATACATATTTATGTACATTCATTGCATATCTTTTTGTTTTATTTGTTTATGCATGAGTTAAGGGGGAGCTTCTTTGAAGCTTAACTTTAATCCATGCATATATAACTCCATGAGTTTTGTCATCATCAAAAAGGGGAGATTGTTGGCCCAAAGGCCTTCCACCCTAGTTTTGATGATGATTAACTCATGTAGTTATGTTTACTAATATTCTTGTGATTTTAAGTTTCAGATTCATTAACCAAGATATTAGTTGGTGATTAGCTTCAACAAGGAGTTTAGAAGCTTTTCATGGTGATTCCAGGGCCAAAGCTTCATGATCACACATTGCCTAGCCCATGGATGGAGTTTTGGAGCAAGTCAACTTGAAGATGAAGATCATCAAGAAGACTTAGGTATCCATAGTTTAGATAGTGTGTTTTAGATCCATTTGTAAAGTTTAGTATAGTTGATATGCTCAAGTGCACAACACACAAAAGATTTATGTTTTGGATTTGGTTTTCATGAATGTTTGATCAAAACAAGTTTAAATAGTTTATATGTATAATAGATGTATTCTAGTTATACATACATGCTTACTTGACTTATACAAATTTATTTTGACTTTCCTATTCATGTATTGAAAATCAAGTTTGATAAAAATACAAGTTTTGTTTTTGATAAAATTTGCAAGACTCAAAAATGAATTGATAGTTTGATATATGTCTTGAAATTTTTATCACTTGTTTGTGTTTCAATATAAAATGATAAAACAAGTTTTGTGGATTTTTAGAAGTATTAAAAGATTTTTCAAAATATTTTTAAACTGTTTTTCTGACCCAGAATTCTGTTCCAGACTTCAACCAGTCGACTAGTCAAACTGACCTAGTTGACTTGGGTGAAGCCGGTCGACCGGGTCGGTCGACCGACGTGCACAAATCTGTGCACGTTTGGCAGCACTGGGACGGTCGACCCGGACGGTCGACCGGTCTGAGAGCAGTGCTCTCTGTTTGTTTGGGTCGACCGTGCTGGTCGACCGTGGTTGCCCAACGGTCACAATTCTGACCGTTGGCGGTCGACCGGGCCGGTCGACCGTCAGCCTGTCAGGCTGCCACATCAGCCTAACGGCTAGTTTTCTGATGGGGCTATAAATACCCCATTTGTTTGAGGTTTAGCCAAGATTTTTAGAGCTAAAAATTCCTGACTTCTTCAGTATTTTAAACAAGTTTTAAAAAGAGTTTTGTGCCAAAAAGATTCATCTTTGTATTGTTTTGGGTTTTTAGAAAATCAAAGAAAACTAGGTTTTGGGAGATTGTATTGATTTTCATTTTCTATCATTTACAAGAGATTTCCCTAGTAGTTTTTCTTTGTTGCTTGTTTCCAAAAACACCTAGTTTCCACACTTGAGCTATCACCTATCCTATTCTATTAGGATCATTTGTTTTGTGGAAAAAGACAAAAGAAAAGAGAGATTGGTTTGTGGTTGAAAGAAACCACTTGTTGTATACACCCTTATTCTTTGTGTATCCCTCTTAGGTAGAGGTGATCGGGTGATTGGTTTGCTCCCTCTAGTGAGAGGTGGAGTTGGTTTGTAAACCTTCTTCGGTAGAGGTGTTGTGGTTGTTTGGCTACGGGCCTACCCCTCGGTTGTGAGGTGGTTGTTTGAGAGAGGAGTTTGGTACTCCCTTGTTGTAAAAATCCTTCTCGGTGAAGGTTCCCTCGGTGGGAGTCCTCGGTGGACGTTATAATGGATTGGAAATCCTACACGGTGGTGTAGGCGGGGATGTAGAGCAAGGTGCTCGAACCTCGAAACATTTCTTGGTCTTTGCGTTTGATCCACTTGTCTCTCAACTCTCTCTCTTTATATTGTGCAAAGCATCATACTTCATTCATATCATATTTGCTTGTGTTGAGCATTATTCATATTGCTACATCATTCATCTTGCTTGTATTGCCTTGCATCTTTCATATTGCTATATCTTGTGTATGCTTGGTTGTTTGTGTGTGCCTCACTTATACTTCATCAACAAGAGCTTCACATAGCACCTCAACCCATTCAAGGGGAATCAAGAGGAGTTAGTCCAGAGCCCTTCACGGGGAATTCGGCTACACTTGTTGATTGTATTAAGTGTGTTGCAAAATTTGCATTAGCTTCCGCATTTAGCGCATTTAGTTCCTAGATTAGCACTTACACCTATTCACCCCCCTCTAGGTGTTTTTTTAGGTGTGGGCTCTCACTTGACGTGAGAGTGATGGTGCCTTGAGGTGAATGCGTTCCCAGCTTAACGGTGACTATTTTGGATGCATCACTTTCAAGGGAAGTTTGGTGGGAGGACCATCATTGTTTGGAGACCTAGAGATTCGCCCTCATAGTTTTGGTAACGATTTCTATCTCCCATTTATGTTTACATTCTTTCATATGATTAATTTTTTTAGCATGTCATTATTATGTTAAATGTCATGATATTTAGACTAGAGATATACGTGCTTAGTATTTGAGATACAACCATGTTCATAGGATTATTACTTTTGTGTTCGCATTATAGTTTAGCTATTGTGTATATCATAGCTCTAATAACATGTGCATTTACATAATGATCTTATTGATTTTTTTTTTATGCTTCATGATTTGATTACATGTTTAAGATGTAGTTTTCATTAAAACTTGTGTCAATACTTGTACAAGTAGTGAGCCACAAATTGATTATTATATGTTTGTGTTAAATTGCTCATTTGTACCCATTAGATGTACTAGTATAGCCTAGTTTTGATGATTCATGCATTTTGACTTGTATTCCCTATTTTGGACATGTTTTTCAAGATGATATGTTTTAGCTTCATGTATATGATAATTTTGTCAAAACTATTGAATATACATGTATAACCTTGAGTCATTTGCCTTTTATGTAAAATCTCTTTATAGACTCAATTGTGTTTTTATATGTATGTATACCTTTGATTTTGACAAAACATATATATGCCTTGAAGTTGGTATTATTTTAATGAAAATTAAAATTTTGATGAATTTCATATTTTTTAAAAGGAATTTCACTTTGAGCTTCATTGCCTATATTCATGATTATGCTTATCACATGACTCTTGTACACTCACATTATTTGATGTTTTCTCATGACTTTGTTTTCATAAGTTGTATATGTGTTATATAGACCTTGAGTGTTGATTATGTGATTTTCATATTTTCAGGAAAAATATTCTTGTTTTATTCCTTACTTGAAGGATTTCGTACTAGTTTTTAAGTTTTTCATACTAGTTGCATATTTCTTCATTGTGGAAGAGTTTTCAATTATGCTAAAATTATTTTCAAACTTATTTTTGAAAACTCCTTCCATCATGGGTGGTTAGATGGGCACCATGGCTTGTGAGCTTAATTGAAAATCTTTTTAAACAAGTGCATGATAGGGAGGTAGTGTGAGTTATACACTTGATCCTCATTGTGTTTTTCAACTGGTATCACAATTGATATTTATTTTGTATACTCATATTTGTTTCTATATATGTATGCTTCAACTTCAAACAATATCAATTTAGATTGGTATTTACATTTTCATACATATAAATGTGTTTTGATTGTACTTACTATATCTTTATATCTTTGAGCACAAATTTTGCTATGCTAAGCTTGATTTAGTCCTTAATGACAATTATTTTTTGAATTGATATCTTATACAAGGTTATGCATTATTTTCATTAGTATTTCATAAAGGGGAGAAATTCATGTTTTACCTTTCAATCGGTTTTGTTTACAATTGGTATCTTACTCCAACTTTTTATGTTGAAAAATTGATATCTTAGTTTTCAATTAGTTTTCTTCGCTCCTAATGAAACATATTTTCAATTGGTATATATTTCATTTTCAATATTGGTATCAAGAATCTTAAATTGTTATTATTCTCTATTTGGTATCTTTATTGCAAAATGATTTTAGTGTTTAAACAAAAAGATTGGTTTATGTTTTTAATTAGTATCAAAAGTGTAAAATATTTTAATTGGTATTAATTTTTACAATTGGTATCAAGACTTCCTATATATTTATATCTTTCATTTGGTATTCTTCGAAATGTTTTGTTTATTTTCAATTGGTATCATAAATTGATATCATGATGTTTTGATGTATACCTTCATACTAGATTGATATATTTTTCAATTGGTATCATAATGTTTTGATTTGTATTGCTTATATGCAAGGGAAGCTTAACATCTTCTCTATATATAGATTCATGTTGAGTGTATGTCATATTGAAGTGATTGACCTTTCTTTGGTATGTAGTACACGTGTGTAGTAGGAGCTTCACATCTCCTTTTATACATTGCATATTACGCTTTATGTGGTTAGGGTTTAGTCATCTCTTTTCATATAAATGCATGTATGCAGGGGGAGTTAACTTCACTTCTCTCCTCTTCATGAATGTATATAGCATATATATATTTATTGTTTGATTTATGCAAATGGAGAAAAATATTATTTATGCCCTTTATTGTTTGTACCCCTTTGTTGATGAATTAACAAAAAGGGGGAGAGATATTTTGGAGTTTGATATATGCATGTTTACTTCATGTTTAAATATGCATGTTTGTTTAAATTTGTTATCTCTTACCATTGGTATCAAGAGCATCTTTTGTTGATATCAAGAGCTTTTGTTGATATCAAGAGCAACATTTTTTTAAGAACATTTTTATTTTAAAATTGGTATCAAGAGCATGTTATTTCATTGGTATCAAATATCATGTTTATGCATATTTATGTTGAGCATTCATTACATATCTTTATTGTTTATTCATATGCATGAGTTAAGGGGGAGCTTCTATGAAGTTTAACTTTAATACATGCATATATAACTCCATGAGTTTTGTCATCATCAAAAAAGGGGAGATTGTTGGCCCAGAGGCCCTTCACTCTAGTTTTGATGATGATTAATTCATGTAGTTATAGTTTACTAATAATCTTGTGATATTTAATTTCAGATATTTGATCAAGATATTAGTAGGTGATTAGCTTCAACAAAGGTGTTTTGAAGTTTTCACATGATGATTCAAGAGCTCGAGCGTCAAGTCACATCTAGCGCTCGGTTGGAGTCAAGCTCGGTGGATCACGTTTAGATCGAGTCGACTTGGAGACGGAGTTCTACAAGAAGACATCGGTTTGTTTAGTTTAAGATTTTGTTTAGATCTTGTGTAAAGATTAGATAGTGTTGATATGCTCAAGTTCACATTACACACACTTATTTAAAGTTTCATGTTTTGGTTTTTGGTTTAACCGGTTTCGGTTTTTCATATATATGGTTTTCATGAATAAATAGAATCAAAATAAGTTTACATGATTTAATGTATATTAGATTTGATCTATATACATCTATGCTTCATCTATTTAGAAAAACTTATTTTGATAGTCTATTTCATGAGTTTGGAGTTTTGTATTTAAACAAAACTTATTTTTAGATTTAATGTCAAAAACATAGATATAATATCTTTCACGTATATTGGATTCTATCCATATACTATATGCTTTAAATTTGTTTCAATATCATGTTTTTGTATTTACATGTGTTTTGGAGAAATCGGATTAACATTTCAAAATCTAAGTTTTGAAAAATACAGTTTTTGGTTTAAGGCAAATTTTCAAGAACACAAAAATGGTTCAAATTGTTTGGAATATGTGTTGAATTTTTGTCACACATATTTGTATTCCAAAGATCTAATAAGAACTGATTTTTGTGGAATTTATGTAATTTTATGGGATTTAATAGAAGATAAAAACCCGAGTTTTTAATCCCCATAATAGTCTGACCTGGCTGTCTGCCGGTCGACCGGTCCGGTCGAACGACGTGCACAGGACGTGCACGCAGCCTTGGCTGGTGGGCGGGTCGACCAGGCGGTCGACCGTACAGAGAGCTCTGCTCTCTGGAAATGGCCCCGATCGACCAGCCGGTTGACCAGCAGAGAGCTGCTGCTCTCTGTATCCAGTCCCGGTCGACCGGGCGGTCGACCAGAGGCACAATGGTCATAAATATGACCGTTGGGCCGGTCGACCGAGCGGTCGACCAGAAGGGCAAAATAGCCCTTTTCTGCTGCCAACGGGCAGATTTCTTTTGGGGCTATAAATGCCCCATTTTTTGAGCTATTTTCAAAAAGAATTTCCAGAGCAAAATTTTCCATCTTTCAGTAAGTTTTTAAAAGAGTTTTTGTGCCAAAAGATTTCATCTTTATTTGTTTTTAAAGGGTTGAAAAAATCAAAGAAAAATAGGATATTTGGGATATTGGTTTTGATCTTCATTTCAATCTTATTCTAGTTGTTTTCCTAAGTATTTTTCTTTATGTTTTTGTTTTTCAAACTCTTTATATTCTCACACTTGAGCTATCATATCTATCCTATCTATTAGGATCTTGTTTAGTGAGAAAAATTAGTTTGTGGTTGTGGAAACCACCAAGTTTTATAAACCCTTATCCTTGCTTGGCTTTGTGCCTTTCCCTCTAAGTGTAGAGGAGGTTGTGCATTGGATTGTGGTTATCCCTCTAAGTGTAGAGGTGATTGAGTTTGTTGGTATCCTTCTAGTGAGAGGTTGATATTTGTTTGGTTAAGTGCCTATCCCTCTGAGTGTAGAGTTGATTTGAGTTGTGTCTTACCTCTAGTGAGAGGTTATATTTGTGGAGAGAGGAATTGTGTACTCCTAATTGTATTTTCCCAAATCCTCAGTGGAGGTTCCCTGTGTGGGAAGTCTTGTGTGGACGAGTTAGTGAAAATCCTTCTGTGTGAAGGTGGGGAAGTAGAGCTGGGTGCTCGAACCTCGAAACATATCTTGGTGTTTGCATTTGATCCACTATCTCTATACTCTCTCTCTCTCTTACATTGTGCATTGTTCATAATTGATCATATCATATACATGCTTGGTTTGATTGTGTGCCCATACTTGTGTTTAACCAAGAGAGCTTCAAATAGCACCTCAACTCTTATTTAGAGGAATTTAGAGGAGTTAGTCCAGAGCCCTTCACCGGGAATTCGGCTACACTCTTTGGTTACACTAAGTGTGTTGTATTAGTTTTTAAATTCCGCATTATTTGTCATTAGATTAGTCGTACACCTATTCACCCCCTCTCTAGGTGTACTTTCACAAAGTTATGCTGCCACTCAGAGCCGACTTGACTCTGAACCGAATATCCTGCCACTTGGTAACTTTATCCATCACCACAGATAGATTGAGACAAACTTCTTCGAATCGTAGAACCTGTTACGCGACTCTATTCTTTACCTCATCAACCTCCACCTTACAAATAAGTAAAGCAATTAGAGATAGCAATCGATAAACCTCCAGCACCTTAATTATAACAATATGGATATGATCTCAGCAGTTACAAGGATTAGCAGATTCAAATCGAACAGTTGAAGATCTACATCTATCCATATCCACTCTACAACCTCTGTCAGGTATAAATGCACCTCCTCTAACGAGAAAAGAGGTCTTTTTTCTAATCCTCAGAGCACATACTACTGTTAGGATTTTGTCTTGTTTTTTAAGAGGAGATGATGGCCCAAAAAAATTCAATTGAGTTAGAGAAGACGATGGCTTGAAGCAGAAGAAGCAAATCAAGGTGAGCAGTTTCTTTTTCAGGCGATTGCGAGTTTTCTATTATGGAGTATGAATAGGATTCAATTCTTATTCAATGAAGATTTATTTTTAAAGATTAAAGTGTATAGAATTCTTCTAGATCAAGGAAATCGACACCTAATAGGATTGATCAAGATTCTTCAAGCATCCAATGGCCAAGATTATCTCATAATTCAAATTAGAGTTGTATTATAAAATCCTATAAATAAAGGGTTGTAAGATTTAGGTGGAGCAGAAGAGCAGAAGAAAGTTATGGTAAACAACAATATAAGGCCCTAAAAGGCCAAGAAGGCCCTAAAAAGTCAAGAAAGAGAGGAGCAAGGTGAAGGTGCGTAGAGAGAAGGTATACTCTTGTAATCTAGGCGTAGATTCAAGGGGAAGATGAATTCTCTTGTGTCATCAAGAGGAAGGTTAGATCTCTTTGTATCAAGTTTATTAATAAAGTTTTCTTAAGTTCTCTTCCCGTGGACGTAGGTCAAGTTTGGGCCGAACCATGTTAAATTGTATGTTCTTCTTCTTATATCTTTTAATATTCATCTTGTGTGCTCGAGGTAATCGATCTCATGGAGTGCTTGAGGTCGTCGGTGAGGATCTCTGTATCTCCCAACTATTGGTATCATAATAAGTATGTATCCCGGGTTATGCATGTAAAAAATAATATCAGAGTATATCAATTTCGTCACAACAAATATTATCAGAGTTGGTGGTGTTCGTTCAAGACTCGAGTGCTCTATATGAAGAAGAAGATGTCAAGTCGATGGAGTTCGGCGGAGGCATCAAGATGAAGAAGACAACAAGAAAGTTCAGATTTGTTATAAGATAAAGATCGATGATTTTTAGAGTATATTGATCAAGGTGGAGTCGTCAAGGCTTAATGACGCCTAGATCTGAACGCGGTAAACGCGGAGGTGATGATCGGATCATCGCCAATGGCGGACGGCAATATGAGCTTGACGAGCTCACGAAGGCATCATACAGGGTATCCCATGGAGGCTTACTACGACAGCTAGTCAAAGAAAAAAATAACGGAGGGTGACGAAGATGATCAACGGACGAGATTGATCAGAAAGTAGATCATGCAATCGTAGTCGGATTCAGACGATCAAGGTGTCGAACCCAATATTTTAGATGCAATGGTGGGTACAAATCAAGAAGATTCCAATGTCTTATATAGGATCTGTACAGTTTGGTAAAGGAATCGATGGAGATTACCGTCAAAATTATGACGGACTAGTCGTGACACAATGAGATTATTGCAGGTATTGGTAGATCTACTAGATTTGAAAATCATCAATAGCAGGGTAATAGATCTGACAAATATCAATGCAGTGGATGGCAGTCCTAATTGATGGAAGGAAGACTATGGCAGTGTGGCGGGAAGACCCGGTAAGACTATGGCAGTTATATGAAGACCGAAAGTCTCAAGGTTAAAACATCGATGGAAGGTGGACTTGTTGGCCCAAAGGCTCATCACTCTAGTTTTGATGATGATCAACTCATGTAGTTATAGTACTAATGATCTTGTGTTTAATTAGTCTCAGATTCATGATCAAGATCTTAGTAGGTGTTTAGCTTCATCAAAGGATTTAAAGTCAAGTTTTGGAGCTAACACGGTTTGATTCAAGAGCCTATGCATCAAGACCACATCAAGTACTCAAGAGGAGTCTAGCTCTTTGGATCGGGTTTGGACCAAGTTAAGAAGATGAGAAGACTTCAAGTGAAGACCTTCAAGATCAAGACTTGAGTCTAGGTTTGTTTTATAAGATTTTGTTTTTAGATTAAAATGTAAAGGATAGAATAATTGGTGGATTGCTCAAGTATACCATATACACACACACTCTTGATTTAGATGAGTTTTTCATAAAAGAATTTTTATTTTGGAAAAATACAAAAGACTTTTCATTTTGGAAAAATACCGGTTTGGTTTTTGAAATTCAAAGTATATATGTTTTAACCAAAATCGTTTTAGAGCTTAATGTCAAAAGCATAGATATTTCATCTTGTATGTGTAGTGGATCATATCCTTACACTCTATATGCTTTAAAAGTGTTTAAAATATCTTGTTTTTGTATTTGGAGAAGTTTTGGAAAAATCTATTTTGAAAAAATACAGATTTTGTTTTAAGCCAAAATTTCTAAGTTACAAAAATAGTTCAAATTGTTTGTAACATGTCTTGATTTTACTCAAACATGTTTGTATATCAAAGTTTAATACTGAAACTATTTTTGTAAATTTTTTGTGATTTTATGGGATTTTATTTTAAAATCAAAATCAAGTTTTTAATCCCTTTAAGAGTCTGTTCTGGCTTCTGCCGGTCGACCGGATCGGTCGACCGAGCTTGAAGTCGTCGACCGAGTCGGTCGACCGACGTGCAAAGAACGTGCACGCCAGTCTGGCTGGACGGCCGGTCGACCGACCCGGTCGACCGTCCAGAGAGCTCTGCTCTCTGGAAAGGCCCTGGTCGACCGGGCGGTCGACCGGACAGAGAGCTTGCTCTCTGTATCCAGGCTACGGTCGACCGGCCGGTCGACCGCTGGCTCAACGGTCAGAAATCTGACCGTTGGCCGGTCGACCGGGCGGTCGACCGACAGGCCAACCTGGTTCCCAACGGCTAGTTTTTCTAGCCCTATAAATTGGGGTTTTTGGGGGCTGTTTTCAACAAGATTTTAAGTGGGTTTTAGCACCAGTTTTTCCAACTCTTTTAAGAGGTTTTCTTCACTTGTTTAAGAGCCAAATACTTCCATTCAAAAGGAGAGTTTATCAAGTGTTTTTCAAAAGTGATTTCTTGAATTTTCCTCCACCATTTCAATCCTTGTTTTCTCACACAACACTTGAGCTATCCATTGCTATATCTACCTATAGGGATCATTGTTGTGAGAGGATTTTAGGTGATCAAAGGGTTGTGATCACCAAAGTTCTTTTCTTGTGCTTTGAGGAGGCGGACGTATGTGTTCGCGTTGTTTCGGGTTCTAGTGGGAACCCGGTGTTTGAGGTGCGGCCTCGGCGAGCTAGTGGGCTTGCAGTGTGTTTGTTCTTGCGGGAACGAGTGAAGGGACTAGAGAGTCCAAGGAGTTCAAGTGTGAACTCGCCTTGTAGGTGTTGCGGCACCGAGTGATCCGGTGGGATCGGTTTATTGTGGAAATCCTTCATAGTGTTGAAGGCGGGGACGTAGAGCAAGTGTGCTCGAACCTCGAAACAATTCTCTCGTGTTTGCGATTGCTCTCTCTCTATCTCTTACTTGTCTATATCTTGTATGCTATATTGCTTTCATCTTTATATGCTTGATATACATTTGTGTGCTTAATTGTTATGCTTGGGGATTGTTTGCTAACACTTGTATTCAACCAAGAGAGCCAACGCGGTACCTCAACTCTTATTTAGAGGAATCTTGAGGAGTTAGTCCAGAACCCTTCACGGGGAATCCGGCTACACTCTTGTGTTATACTTGGTGTTTAGTGTAAGTAGTTTTAGTTTGCATTAAATAAGTTTTAATTCCACATTAATTGACCATTAGATTAGCCATCACCTATTCACCCCCCTCTAGGTGATTTCAATTGGTATCAGAGCCAAGTGCTCTTGATTTGGGTCTTACAACCTAGAGTTAAAGATCCTCATTTTTGGCTAATCACAATATTTGTGCACACACCATGGATTTCATGTCACCTCCCACCTTTGACATTCTTAACATCCAAACTTGGAAGGTTAAGATGTCTTTGTACCTCAAAGCCCTAGGCATTCATGTTTATTTTGCCACTATTAAAGATTCATATTGTTTAAATGGCAAAAATATTGAGGCTAATGCAAAAGCCCTACATGCTTTAAGATCTACCCTAAATGATGATTATTTATCTAGGGTTGCTAATCTTGATTCAGCTTTTGTAGTATGGAACTCTTTACTCTCCCTTGGCGAAAAAGAACAATACTATGCGGGGAGCGACTCGGATGTTAGAAGTGACGCTTCCAACGTGTGCTACATGGTCCAAGGGGATAACCCCCTTGAAGTAACTACCGAATCCAAGGTAGATGAAGATGTTAACATGTCTTATGATGAGCTTACTTCTTTTTGTCAACTACTTGAAAAATATGATTGCTTAGAAAAGAAAATAAGAAAATGAAAAATAAATTTGATTACATGTTAAAAGAAAATGATTCCTTTAAACAAAAAGTTGCATGCATTGAAAAAGAAAATGATAATTTGAAAAATGAAATTATTTCCTTGCTTTCTAAATTAAATGATATGTGTAAAGGAAATACTTCTTTAAAAGATAAAATTGTTTTGGTGGAAAAACAAAAAGAAATTGCTTTGCATGAAAACACTTCTTTGAAAAGAAAAATTGTTGAAAAAGAAAAAGAAAATGTTTCTAAAAAGAAAAAGAATAATGATTCTCATTCTCACCATGCTTTACTTGCCACTTCTAATGAGATGAAATTTTTGAAAAATAAAATAAATTGTTTAAACTCAACTTTGAGCAATTGTGCATTCAACCATAAAAGATTGAAATCCTTGTTTCAAAGGAAACAAGCTCCAAATGTTCATGCACATCACCCACATCATGCATATGCATACTTTGCACGTCATGATCACAATCATGCACATATGCATCCTAGAGTATACAAGTGTACACATTGTGGCCGGAAAGGCCATTTAGCAAAATTTTGTTATGATAAGATAAATGCTTTAAATTTTGCTAAAAGAAAGGTTTGGGTTCCTTACAATGCTAACCCTCAAGGACCCAAAAGAAAATGGGTACCAAAATCCCCACCTTTTATATTTGATGTAGGTGCGGGCTCTCACAAAACGTGAGAGAGTTGGTGCCTTGGTGGTGGTTGCACATGGACATGCTGGACATACTTTTGATGCACCGCTATCAAGGAGGTTTGGTGGGACGACCACCATGTTTTGGAGAATTAGAGTATAGTTCTTTAGTTTGGTAACTATCTCTAAACTCCTAGTTTATTTACATGCATTTATGATTGATGATCTTTAGCATGTTTTAGTGTTTGTTAAAATATTCATGTTTTATGTTTTAGGCTTCATGTGGTAAATACTTGTTTAAATGTAGTTTTTATCAAAACTTGGATATATACGTGTACAAGTAGTGAGCAACAAATTGATTCATATATGTTTGCACTTCATTGTTCATTTGTACTCACTATATGCACATGTATAGCCTAGTTTTGATGATTCTCTCATTTACACTTGTTTTGCCAATTTTCATATTTTACTTCATGTATATGTATTTTGTATTCAAATCTAATAAATATACATGTATGTCTCTTGAGTCTCTTGCCGCCATGCAAACTATATCATAAACTCTTTTATGTTTGGGATATGTATGCATATTGTTAGCTTTAGATAAATTATACATATACCTAGAAGTTTGTTTTTTTATGAAAATAAATTTCATGTTTTTTTTGTTTGATAAAATGATATTTGAGCTTCATTGATTATTTTCATGAAAAATGCTAAACACATGATTCTTGTACACTCACACTTTATTTGTTTATTCATGACTTTGTTTCATGATTATTTTTAGCCGTACTTGTGTATTTAGTATGTTTCATGATATACTTATATATTTGGTTTCATGTTTTGAAGGATCTTTAACTAGTTTTTCAAAAATTATCTTTAACTAGTTATTTATTCTTCAATTGGTAGTGTTTTCACTATAAAAATATTTTCAAATACCTATTTTTTGAAAACCCTACCTACCCCTTATGGGCGGACGGATGGGCGAGTATGCCTTACAAGCCTTATTGAAAACCTTTTATCTTGTGCATATAAAGGGTGAATTTTTATGAGTTATACACTAATTTCACTTCATAACCTCAATTGGTATCATAATTTCATTTGGTATCACAATTGATATATTTTGTATACTCATAATCGTGTTTATATATATATGTATGCTTTCATTCCAAATAATATCAGTTTCTATTGGTATTTTCATTTTCATACATATATATGATTTGTTTGTGCTTGTTTTTCAAAGATATTTATATGTTTAAAGCACAAAGGATGTTTATGCTAAGCTTAATTCAAATCTTGTTTTTCAATTGATTTCTCAATTGATATTTTTTATATATAAGCTTATGCATTATCTTCAAATGATATTTTTTTTCAATTGGTATTTTTATTGATATCAAAATGTGCAATATGTTTCAATTGGTATCTATTGATCTATTTATTTCAATTGGTATCCATGAAAATTTTTATTGGTATCAAAATATAAAATACTTTCCTTCATTGGTATCAAAATTTCAATAGGTTAAATATTTTAATTACAATTAAAATTCAAAATTTGTAATGTTTATTTACAATTGGTATCTTAAAATTTGATTTACTAAGATATCTCAAAATTTTTTATATTGAGAAAATTCAAAATTTTGTTTTAATAAGATATATTAAAAATGTTCTGATGTGTATTGCCTATATGTAAGGGGAGCTTAACATCTCTTCTACATATAGATTCATGTTGAGTGTATCTTATATTGAAGAGCTTGACAACTCTTCTTTATGCGATACATGTGTGTAGGGGGAGCTTCACATCTCCTCTTATGCATTGCATATTATGCGTTATGTGAGTTAGGGCTTGTCATCCCTTCTTCATGTAATGCATGTATGTAGGAAAGTTAACTTAGCGTCTTCCTCTTCATGAATGTATATCGCATATATCTTTTTAATGATTTGTTTAATGTCACCCCTTTGTTGATTTTTACTTTTGACAAAAGGGGGAGAACATTATTTTTTTACTTTAACCCTTTGTTGATGATTGACAAAAAAGGGGAGAAGTATTTGATATATATGCATGTTTTGGAGTAGGATTTATGTTTATGCATATATGTTTTGTTTTACAAATATGAGAAAAAGAATTTGATATGTATGTTTCATGCTTGTTTTATGCATGTTTATCTCCTTGTATTTGCATACATGTTTATGTGCTTTATTGCCATATATATTTGTTTATTGAGATGCATGAGTTAAGGGGGAGCTTCTTTAAAGCTTTACTTTAATCCATGCATATATAACTTCATGAGTTTTGTCATCATCAAAAAGGGGGAGATTGTTGGCCCAAAGGCCTATCATTCTAGTTTTGATGATGATCAACTCATGTAGTTATAGTACTAATGATCTTGTGTTTAATTAGTCTCAGATTCATGATCAAGATCTTAGTAGGTATTTAGCTTCATCAAAGGATTTAAAGTCAAGTTTTGGAGCTAACACGGTTTGATTCAAGAGCCTATGTATCAAGACCACATCAAGTACTCAAGAGGAGTCTAGCTCTTTGGATCGGGTTTGGACCAAGTCAAGAAGATGAGAAGACTTCAAGTGAAGACCTTCAAGATCAAGACTTGAGTTTAGGTTTGTTTTATAAGATTTTGTTTTAGATCAAAATGTAAAGGATAGAATAGTTGGTGGATTGCTCAAGTATACCATATACACACACACTCTTGATTTAGATGAGTTTTTCATAAAAGAATTTTTATTTGGAAAAATACAAAAGACTTTTCATTTTAGAAAAATACCGTTTTGGTTTTTAGAATTCAAAGTATATATGTTTTAACCAAAACCGTTTTAGTGCTTAATGTCAAAAACATAGATATTTCATCTTTTATGTGTAGTAGATCATATCCTTACACTCTATATGCTTTAAAAGTGTTTAAAATATCTTGTTTTTGTATTTGGAGAAGTTTTGAAAAAATCTATTTTGGAAAAATACAGATTTTGTTTTAAGCCAAAATTTTTAAGTTACAAAAATAGTTCAAATTGTTTGCAACATGTCTTGATTTTGCTCAAACATGTTTGTATATCAAAGTTTAATACTGAAACTATTTTTGTAAATTTTTTGTGATTTTATTTTAAAATCAAAACCAAGTTTTTAATCCCTTTAAGAGTCTGTTCTGGCTTCTGCCGGTCGACCGGATCGGTCAATCGAGCTTGAATTCGGTCGACCGACGTGCACAGAACGTGCACGCCAGTCTGGCTAGAGGGCCGGTCGACCGACCCGGTCGATCGTCCAGAGAGCTCTGCTCTCTGGAACGGCCCCGGTCGACCGGGCGGTCGACCGGACAGAGAGCCTGCTCTCTGTATCTAGGCCACGGTCGACCGGCGGGTCGACCTCTGGCTCAACGGTCAGAAATTTGATCGTTGGCCGGTCGACTGGGCGGTCGACCGACAGGCCAACCTGGCTCCCAACGGCTAGTTTTTCTAGCCCTATAAATTGGGGTTTTGGGGGGCTGTTTTCAACAAGATTTTAAGTGAGTTTTAGCACCAGTTTTTCCAACTCTTTTAAGAGGTTTTCTCCACTTGTTTAAGAGCCAAATACTTCCATTCAAAATGAGAGTTTATCAAGAGTTTTTCAAAAGTGATTTTCTTGAGTTTTCCTCTACCATTTCAATCCTTGTTTTCTCACACAACACTTGAGCTATCCATTGCTATATCTACCTATAGGGATCTTTGTTGTGAGAGGATTTTAGGTGATCAAACGGTTGTGATCACCAAAGTTCTTTTCTTGTGCTTTGAGGAGGCGGATGTGTGTGTTCGCGTTGTTTCGGGTTCTAGTGGGAACTCGGTGTTTGAGGTGCGGCCTCGGCGAGCTAGTGGGCTTGCGGTGTGTTTGTTCTTACGGGAACGAGTGAAGGGACTAGAGAGTCCAAGGAGTTCAAGTGTGAACTCGCCTTGTAGGTGTTGCGGCACCGAGTGATCCGGTGGGATCAGTTTATAGTGGAAATCCTTCATAGTGTTGAAGGCGGGGACGTAGAGCAAGTGTGCTCGAACCTCGAAACAATTCTCCCGTGTTTGCAATTGCTCTCTCTCTCTATCTCTTACTTGTCTATATCTTGTATGCTTATATTGCTTTCATCTTTATATACTTGATATACATTTGTGTGCTTAATTGTTATATGCTTGGGGATTGTTTGCTAACACTTGTATTCAACCAAGAGAGCCAACGCGGCACCTCAACTCTTATTTAGAGGAATCTTGAGGAGTTAGTCCAGAGCCCTTCACGGGGAATCCGGCTACTCTCTTGTGTTATACTTGGTGTTTAGTGTAAGTAGTTTTAGTTTGCATTAAATAAGTTTTAATTTCGCATTAATTGACCATAAGATTAGCCATCACCTATTCACCCCCCCTCTAGGTGATTTCAGGACCATCACTAAGTGATCGGTGAAAAATCATGGCATGAAAAGCTCTTGACAATGTTCGTGTAAAGTTGATAAGACCATGTAGTATCCCTAACCAATAATATTGTATTCTTATTTTTTTCTTATATTTATTTTTGCTTTACTCAAATCTTTTTATTATTATTATTTAACTTGATTCAAGACCTATTATTATTGATACATATTAAATAATTATTTGCCTTTATATATTTATTATTAATATTAATTGTTGATATTAGTAGTAATTGTTACTGTTATTATTTACTATTGTTATTAATGGTTGTTACTATTATTTGGTGTTGTTGATTATTATTAGTATTATTTTGTTACCATAATTGTTATTATTAATATTACTATTCTGGTTATTTATATTATTGTTGATTGTAATTAGTATTATTATTATGTATTGGTATTATCATTGACCATTATTATTAGTGTATTGTTGTTAGCATGGTTTTATGCGATATTATGTATTATTATTGATATTATTATTCTTATTATTATTGTTTTCTATTTCCTTATTCTCTTTGTCCATTATCCTAAATCCAATTCCCAACCCATACCCATGAATCCAATCCATACCCATTACCTTATACCTGTTACCCATGTTCAATAGCCCTATTCCTAAATCCCCAAACCTAAGCCCAGTATCTATATCTATATAATCCTAATCTTATCATCCTTAAACAAAACCTTAATCTAATCCTCTTCTACTCTTGTAAAACACAGCCGCATATCTCCTTCCTCCTCCTTCCTCTGCCGCACTACATCCGTGGCCTCCTCCTTCACCCCATAGCCGAGTACAACTCCGTACATGCTAGCCGTCACCCCCCTCACGACGCTGCACCATCCCGGACCTCCTCCTCGGATGCTCTTCCTTGTCGGAGCTGCGAGCACCTCCACAGAAGCTCTGGTCGCCTCCTATTCCTTTGTGAGATCGGCTGAAATTTCACCACTATCATTTCATCCTAGCTGTGCACCATCACCGTTGGCGCCTCCCATGGCCAAGCTTTCACGACCCCTCAATCTCCTATCTTCTCATCTTCTCTCCTCCCTCCAAACCAAGGCCAAACTCACTCCGCAGCAGCCCTGCCGAGACTCCCACCCCGTGCCTCCTTTTCCTTGCCGTGCCATCCAAACTCGAGATCGCATTTGGCCTGCCAAGCCCCAACCGAACCAACCTGCATCCCTTTCTCTCTGGATATGTATTAATGTAAGTGTTTATTAACTTTGATGCATGGGTTTAATGCATGTGTGTGAGTGGGTGTTTAAATATTTAAATGTGTGTTGGTATATTATTGGTGTGTAAATTATGTGTGGTGTTTTAATAGTGTGTGCATGAGTGTGTTGCATGAATGAGTGCATGGAAAATGCATATATAAATGTGTGCGTGTTTTTAATTAAATGTGTGTTGTGTTATAATTATGTGTGTGTTTATTTATAAATGTGTATGTCTGTGTATGTGGCGTGTGTATGTATACGGGTATATGTTCGTGTGAGTTCATGGGTTGGGTTACGTGTTGCAAAATTTCGGACCTGCTCGTGAGATCCAGACTCGACTCGGATTTGTGTTCGTAGATGACCCGATACACTTGCGATTCAAAGACCAACTCATGGGATGATTTGGAGATCTGTACCTGATCGTATAGTGAAGATCAGACGGTGATTCAGTTTCAAAGCCGTGTCATTTCATGTGAGTATTTTTTCTTATGTATTTCTTTATTTACTGTTGTCGGTAGGCTTTTACATGTTACTCTTATCATTTCATATGACTTTCTATTATATTTTACCAGTTTGATTACTTCTATCCCTTCTTGAAACATCAATGATTGTTCACCTTATTTACATAGTTGATATGAGCTTGTATCAGCTTCATTTCATGTGTTAGTAATTTGTCGCTATTGGCTTAGGCCTAGTATTTGAAGACCTTAGACTGACTTGATTCGATCTATTGACTAGTCGGCCGAGTTCATATTTGAGCATCAGACGTATATGGACCTTGTATTTTACTATTAAGATATTGGACTTATACCACTCATGTGTAGATGATTACCATTTTGGATTCGGATCTAGTTATGATAGTTTGTCTATGGGTTGATCTTGAGATGATTGGTTCATGACTGTGATTGAAAATGTATATTTTATGTAGAGTATTTATCAGACTTGATATTTAATTGGTGATTATTCAGATAAGAATTAATTTGAATATTGAGGATGGTTTAGTTATGATATTAATTTATTAAAGGTTTAGAATTCTTGATGCTTGAATCGGTGCATGGACTTATTTGGGTCTGTTTGGATTTAAGGAATTGGTGTGAAGTGAGGAAGTAGGAAGTAAGATTTATTTCCTTTAGGAAAAAGGGAAATGAGTAGTAAGTTTTCTGGTGTTTGGATGGTTGTTGGGAAGTGTGGTTTGGAAAATGTTTTGTCGTTTCCGGTGTTTGGATGGTAATGAAAAGTGAAAATGGAAAAGTTGACCACAAAGTTGACCGCAAAATAATATTAAAATAAAAATTAATTAAGAAAAATAAAAAATAGATTGTAATTAGAATGCAAGTGAGATTTACATGACCAAAAAATTAACTGTTTTATGCTATAACTTATTATAAATGAGATTTACATGACCACAAAATTAACTGTAGCACTCTGGAAGTGAGAAAATGGTTTTGTAAAAGAGAGATGAAAAAGGGAAAGGGGGTTTTCTTATTTTCCTTTTCCGGTGTTTGGATAGATAGGGAAATGAGCAATTATACTTCCTCACTTCACTCGGATTCCTTACATCCAAACACGCCAGAGTTGAAGTTAATTTGATATTATATCCTTTATATCAGATATTAATTGTAATTAGATGATATAAATAATGGTTGGAGTGTGATCAGATGTATGAATATCCTACTATTGATATCAATGTGTACGATGAGACTGATCTTAGACTGTCAGGAGTAATTATTTCTGAATTCATCTACTTGTTAGGTTATGAGAGTATTGATGGTTCACTTTTAATGTTGAGTATCAGATGTAAACTATTCTAGATTGTCGTTGTTTGAGGATGTACTTTTTTAGATATGATTTCGGTATTGTTGATCTAATTGATTCGAGGATAATCAGTAGACTGTATTCATGATCTTGGTTAATTTATTGTGATAGTGGTCAAGTTGATATCGGTGAGCTTGTACTTTAGAGTTGTACTTCAGAGTTGATAGCAGGTATTTGTTTGATCTCGGTTATTGGTAATTAGAGGATTAGAATAGATTGATAAGAGGAGAGAAATGATTGATTGTTTATTGGACTTGTGTGTTACTATACCAAATTACTTTGATATGGATTAATACTTGATGTTCATGATGATATTGAGATTATAAGTTGGCGGATTCATTAGTGTTATATCCAGTACAAGTGGATAAGATTTTGATCAGCTATCTATGAGATTGTACATTGACTGGAGGTGCAGAACTGTTACTAAAAGTTTCTAGGAAAGTATCGTTAGACCGTAACACTCGGTACAGCTCTATTCATCGTATGCACAGTTATTGTTACAGATCATTGTTATTGTTATTGTTATTGTTCACCGTGTATACGATTACTGTTACTGTTACTGTCACCGCATCGTCCTAGTATTCTAATAACATGATACTGATTATTTTAACTGAATTAAATAATAATATAAATTGACAACTTACACTAGGATTAGGAAATTAATGGAGGAGGCAATGTTTGTATTTTGGGTAAACCTAGGATACAGATTGCGCAGCCGACTTACGGTTCCACTGCAGGGTTCCAGGGAATGACTGACATCTCATCTGTTTATTGTTCCATAGTGTTATTGTGAGTTTTATTTCACAGTGATAATGTGAGTACTGTTAATGACTATCTGTCGCTAGGGCTTGGTTCAGCTTCAGGCATTTGGGCCGTGGTCCCGGGTATATACGGGACCACCTAAAGAATGGACAATGTCTCCAACCGATCAGTTTCAATAACTTAGGATCTCGATTGACACGTGTGATAGGCATAGTATGGGATGCGTCTATTATGAATGGCAATTGGTGTTCGCTGACATAATAAATAATAATATACTGTAACTGATTGCCTTTGCCTGATACATGTATGTATGTTAGATACCCGATGTTACACCTGACCGGATTGGACATCTGACTCTAGTACTGACTGAGCTTACCCACCTAATATATAGGTCGTGATAGACACCTGATTGAATACCTGACTGGACACATACTCTACTGTGTGTTATCCACATTACTGTTTATTGACTTTATTCATGTCATTTCTTATTCCAGTTTATATTTTTTTTTATCTGCTCACATGTTATATGTATATATGCTTTTCAGTTTATTCTTACTCATTCACTAGGAGTCAGAACTCCTTGGATTTGTATATCTAGATCTGTGACTATTTATTACTGATTACGTATTGGGAGAGGATCGCATGCATCTTGAGGAGCAGGAGTCTTTCTCTTCTTGATTATACGTATTCCTGCTGTTTTATTCATGTTATTTTCTGATTCTATTATATTGTATCTAGTTACCATTTCTTTCCTTTATTCAACTGCTATCATTGTGTTAGATATTTATATGTCATGATATAGTGATATTGATTTATCGTAGTAGATGTATAACTTGTTCAGGTTACTTTAGGTTTAGCGTGTATATGTGGGGTATTTTCCTCGCGTATATAAGTCGCTGACTTTCGTCGCGACTCCGTTTTCACGTATTTTAGGAAGCGGGGCTTGACACCATGACAGAATTAGAGGCGGATTGCCTGAAGACTGGCAGGGCCCCATGGCCGGGAAGGCGTCAAAAAGAAGAATTTGCTGGTGGCGACGGTGATAAAATGCGAGCTAAGAGAAAAACTAGGTCAAGGAGTTTTAAATGAAAAGCTTGAAGGAAGCTCACTTTGAGGTGGAGCTTCAAGAAAAATTGCAACAAGTCTAATTGTTGCAGGACGACTAAAGAACGGGTGCATTTGTGTAAGGCCCGAGATAGCCGAAGGCATGACGATGAATACGCCAAAGGCCCCCGGGGAGAGGGGGCAAGGTCAAAGGCTTCACGACATGGTTTACAACCAAGGAAAGAACTAAGGTAGTAATTCAAAATCTCAAGTTGTTTTGCTAAAAGCTTGAAAAGCAAGTTAAGGTGGAGATTGTTAGGATTTGGCTTATTTTTCAAGAGGAGATGATGGTTCAAGAAAATCCAATTGAGTTGGAGAAGACGATGGCTTGAATCAGAAGAAGCAAATCAAGGTGAATCAGTTTTCTTTTAAGGTGATTGCGAGTTTCCTTTTCAGGAGGAGTATGAATAGAATTCAATTTCTATTTAATGAAGATTTGTTTCTAAAGATTAAAGGGTTTAGAATCCTTCTAGATCAAGGAGATCAACTCCTAATAGGATTGATCAAGAGTCTTCAAGCATCCAATAGCCAAGATCATCTCATAGTCCAACTAAGAGTTGTATTGTAAAATTCTATGAATAAAGAGTTGTAATCTAGGATTTAGGTGGAGCAGAAGAGCAAAAGAAAGTTGTGTTGAACAACAATGTAAGGCCTTAAAAAGTCAAGAAGGTCCTAAAAAGCCAAGAAAGAGAGGAGCAAGGTGAAGGTATATAGAGAGAAGGTATACTCTTGTAATCTAGACGTAGATTCAAGGGGAAGATGAATACTCTTGTGTCATCAAGAGGAAGGTTAGATCTTTTTGTATCATGTTTATTAATAAAGCTCTCTCAAGTTCTCTCCCCATGGACGTAGACCAAGTTTGGGTCGAACCACGTTAAATTGTATGTTCTTCTTATATATTTTAATATTCATCTTGTGTGCTCGAGGTAATCGATCTCATGGCATGCTTGAGGTCGTCAGTGGGGATCTCCGTATCTCCCAACTATTGGTATCATAGTAAATATGGTATTCCTGGGTTATGCGCACAACAATTGGTATCGAGGTATAATTCGTCACAGTAATCACAATTTCATCACAACAACCACACCATGCTATTAGTTCTCTCTGTTAGTCCACCACAATATACTAGAGTTTCCCTCTGCCGGTCCTCCCATTACCAACTACTGATTCTCACGCCCGAGGGTCTTAGGCTGGTATCGTACTGGTGTTCCTAACCTAAAAGGCATATTCCTTCTCTGTATGCTCTGACAGGTTCGATCGAGGGCGTCCAGTTGCTTGTGGTAGAGTTTTATCTACCACAATACACATACATACATATACTATATGCTCCTATATATATGATATTATACATATTTGTGGGTTATTCAATATATACGTTTTTTTTATATGTGTATGTGTTCATATATGTATGTTTGTGTATGTTTACACATATATCAATACCAAGGTTCTAAATATCAGATATCGGGATCATATCAGATGTGGGTTTTTCATATCGGATATTAGATATCGGGGGAGATATCGGGGATATGCGCGCATATCGGGCGTTATATATAATGAAATATTGATAACTAAAGTTAGTTTAGTGTCATAGATATCATCTACCTAATAAAAATTATGTAATATGCATACAAAGACAGTAAAAAATAATGTACATTTGCACGTAGTCGTGCAATAAATAAGTTATTTCATACATATATCGGGCGACTTATCGACCGATATTTCAAATATCGACTGTTTTTTGCTGCAAACAATATGGCGAACGCGTTTTCCCCATATCGTAACGGCAGCAGGAAAAAAGGAGATATCGGACGATATCTCAGCAGACTCGGCCGATATTTAAACACAGGGATCAATACTTTTATATGAGTGTGTGTGTACTCAATATATATGCACATATAAACGCTTACATGTAACGATTATATTCATACATGTGTGTGGGTGTGTGCGTTCGTTCATATATGGGTGTGTATATTTTTGTTTTGGATTGGTGACATGACCGGTCACTGATGTTGCATATTTATCATCACATTCCCATATTTATTGTTTAATAAACTCTGCTATTAAATTATCTTTTTGTCTAATTATGTGCAAGGCCTTTGCTAAAGAAGAGGGAAGAGAAAACGATCCCAAAAGCACACTAAAATTCAGGTTAAATCAAAATCAAAGATTAGGGTAAATGTTCAGCTGAGGACCGGGGCAAATTACAACAACAAACAACAACTAAGCCATTTGTCCTAAGTATTTGGGGTGGGCTACATGAACCAAAAGAGTATTACGCCAGATCGGGCACATGGATCACTTTTCACCACTCATTCCTAGCGAGCAATATGCCTTCATAAAGACCTTTAGCCTCTATATCCTGTCGTATTACCTCCATCCATGTTTTTTTCTGTCTCCCCTGTGCTCTTTTAACTTGCTCTAATTTGATACGCTCTACTCGCTGGACTGGCGCATCTGTAGGTCTACGTCGCACATAACCAAACCATCATAGACGGTTTTCTCTCATCTTCTCTTCTATAAAGCCTATGACTATCTTAGTACGAATATCCTCATTTCTCATCTTATCTCTCCTCGTGTTACCACACATCCAACGAAGCATGCGCATCTCTGCTACACTCATCTTCTGGGCATGATATATCTTTATAGCCAACCATTCTGTGTCATATAACAAAGCTGGTCTAATAGCAGTCCGATAAAACTTTTCCTTCAGCAATAACAGAATATTATGATCACATAAAACTCATGTTCCGCTCCTCCATTTCAACCAGCCGGCTTGGATCCTATAGTTGACATCACTATTGATCCCATATCCTTTTAGATAACAGAACCCAAGTGTCACGCCCCGCTTCCCAAATACGGAATACAGGTACGTGACGATGGCCAGCAGATACTCACGAAGAGGGAAATCTCTTTCGTGAATACCTTACGCTGCAGTAAATGAGCCAAATTCTCGCACACATATACAAAAGACAACCAGAAGTTTCATTTCACATAAACGACATACATCTAAAATAGTCTTTGTCTGGATACAAGATTGAAAACATAACAAAGCAGAAATAAAAGAAGATACAATTTTGGCATCGGGATATCATAACAAGACAAAATGCCAAATACATAAGATAAGAAACGTCAGACTCACGCCTGGTAATCTTCCTGGGTTCCTTCGAACGGTGGCTCGTCAGTCTCCTCAAGCTCTGATGCTGAAAAATCAAGGTCCGTCAGAAGCGGACCAGCAAGTGCACACACGAGAAGAGGAAACAATAATATGAAAATGTGAAAGTAAAGGGCAATATAAGTAGAGCACTGGAATCAATGAATCATAAATCTGACGGTAATATAAACTGACAGGTAAGATACCAATGAGAGTAACAGAACAGTCAGGTGAAATAAGGTCATGTATGTATACTATGACATATATATAATGAGCATGAAGCACCCTGGACGAGTAATGTCATATATCATAATCATTAGGTCACACGATCTCAAGATCACAAGTTAAGAATCATATGGCAAGTCCAAGAACATCATGTAGTCAAGATTATCCATGTCACAAATGATAATCCTAAGTCTAGTATGTTTTGTTATCCTAACTAATGCAGCTGTCCTGTGCCCCATCCTACAGGACAACTACATATCAAATAAGTGGTGCGTTAGTGGATCCTGATAGCAGGGAGAAACAATTCACTGTACTCAGGTATCATGTAACATGTAATAACAGGAGCGCGCATAAATAACAAGATCACGTGTGGCATCCAAACCCATAAGGGGTCGCCCTTCCAAGCACACCTCCCTGGATTTCCCCTGCTACAGTCTCCCCCAATAACCCCGGCTTGGTTAATTTATTAATTAATGTAAATGCAAGATAATGTGCGACTCAGCCTGACAGGAATAGGGACCAGTATCAAGAGTATTCAGTGTCAAATAGTAGTTACATTACATATCAAAATTTCGGGAAAAATAGAACATGGTGATAACAATGAGTGACAAATGCATAATAGTATAAGTGATGCCAGTGTATTAGGATGTAGACATAATCATAAATATGAATCATGACATAGGGTGACGTCAACTTACTTGTACAATATTTACTAATTTATAGTTATACTTGAATGATTATTTATGTATCAAACATCCTATGCATGCATGTCTTACAATACATGAGATCAAAGAAGGACATGAAAATTGAGATTGGAAAAGAATTTATAAACTAACAAAGGGACACAAAGGAGAGAGAGGGTATGTGTACTCGCCTGATATCGTTGGAATCTGAATTCCTGTAACTGCAACCGGCTCTGGGTAAAATTCATGGCCTAAATATTACGTGAATTAATTAGAGACTTGACATGTTATTTATTCAGGGATAAGTTAAGTGATAATGTATTTTTTACTATTTATTATAATTTGGTTGGTTAATATTTTCAAATAATTCAATTTCTAAAGTTATAGCAGCTATTTAAAAACATAATTTCATACTAAAATAATTGCATAAGCTAATAAATTGATGTATAATATTTACATATTACTGAACTATGAATTTCATATTTTTGTGCTATTCAGTAATTTATTGGTCATTTTTAAATAAAATATCATTGAATAGTAATTATAAAAATATTTAATTTCATGTTATTCTAAGTGATATTACATCAAAATAATTTTACAGAGTTTCAAATTTAGTTTGTGATTTTCTGTGAATTTTCTGGAATTTTTTCTGGAATTTTCTGAATTAAAATAAACCTAAAAATCAATAAAAATAAATAAAAAGCTTAACGGGTCTGTTGCTACAGTAATGGGTTTGGGTCTAGGTTGCTACAGTAAATGCTACAATAATTTTTCTACTTATTTTTATTTTATTTGTTTCTTTTCTTTTCTTTTTCCTTTCTTTCTTTTCTCTTTTTCTTTTTTTATCTTTTTTTTAATATTGGGTCGGGTTCGGGCCTGTATACAGACCCGGACTAGGTCTGTGCCCAGACCCAATCGGGTCTGAGCCCGACCAGGCCAGGCTGGGCCTGGCCTGGCTCGACCAGACCCAGGTTGGGTCTGGTCTGGCCCAACCTGGCCAGGCTGGGCCTGGTCTGGCCTGACCAGACTCAGGTTTGGTCTGGCTCAGGCCAGACCTGGCCTGGTTTGCACTGTGCTGTGCACAATGCAGTGCACAGTCCAGTGTTATTTTTTTTTCGATTGCAAATAAATTTCTAAAAATAAATTAAAAATTATGATAATTAGGAGGCATATCCTAGGTGTTCTACAAAATTTTATTGTGATTTTAGCATGCGTTTTACACGGTGAAATTAAAGCTAACATGTAACGCATACTACGTGTTCGGTGAAATGCCACAACGAACTAAATTCTACAAAAATGCAAAATAAAAATACCTGATACGCTTCCCTTCAGTCTGAATCTTCTTCTCCCCGTCCAGCACTTCAGAATCTCGCCAAATTTGAAAGAGGGAGAGATATTGTAGTGGAAGAAAGAAAGAGCAGTTTGGGTTTTGCAAGTGACTTAAGATAATGAGATGTCCCTTTTATAGGCACCACACACACCTCTAAGCCCCCTGAGAGTTAGGCTACGTGAGAGGAGTAGTGGGTTCAGTTTGGGTGAGTGGGAATGAGGGAGAGAAAGTGTAGGAGAAGTTAGAGAGAGTTGGGGAAGTTGGAGAAGATGGGGGGAGTTGGAGAGAGGTTTAAATAAGTGGGCTTGGGCTTTTAGTGCTCACGCCAATGTGGCATAGTGGTCTGGGCTTTAGGATGAGGGGGCGGTGGCCATGGGTTCGAATCTGAGAACGAACAATCAAGGTGCTTTTGTTTTATTTAATTTAGAAAGAATAAAGGGTAAATAAAAAGGATAAAAATATATATGGTTACCATTCCACTAAAAACCCAAGAAGGCATCTTGGTTGGTGTATTCATTTCCATTTCTAATGGGTCACGGGTTCGAACAACAATACAAGTGTTTTGTGTTCCAAATTCAATTTTTTTAATTTTTTAATTTATTTTATTTCATTTTTTTCCTTTTGAATAAACATTTATGCATTATTTTATTGGATTAAACTCTATTAATTCAGAAAATTCTCAAAAATTCTCAAAAATAAATGATATCATCCTGAACATTGTTGTGAAGTTAGATTTTCAAAATTCATTCCCGATTATTAATTAAAAATCTCAGAGTCAGTCTGTGACATCGATCGACCCCGAATTGAGAGTCTTCTCTAATAATTCCCAAAAAAATTCCAAAAATCTCAAAAAATTCAAAATAATGGAAAATGATATTTTAAGCTAAAATGACCTCAATCTGACTATCAGAATAATTAAATTATCACCAGATACCAGTATTGACATACGTATATTAGGAACCGAGGGTTACACCAAGTACTTAAAATGACTGCTCATGGTATTTCTTGACCATCTAGTGTACAATACTATAATCTCAGATTCTCTCTTTATTGAATTTATACTCTATATACTCTGTTTTGGTCCTACTTAATCTAAAATCTCGAGATTCTAAAGTTTTCCTCCATAACTCCAATTTTGTATTTATCCCAGCTCTCGTTTCATCAACTAGGACAATATCATCAGCAAATAGCATACATCACAGTATCTCATCCATCACTATGACAAATAAGAATGGACTCAATGCATATCCTTGATGCAACCAATTGTGATAGAAAATCACTTGTTATGCCTCCACAAGTTCTGACATTTGTCATTACTCCATCATACATGTCCCTGATTATGTCAATTGGGGCAAATTAAAGAGATAAAACCAGTTGAAAAGCTAGTTAAATTGGATTTTTACAAATCAATTTGGTTAAAGTTGAAGATCAAAAGAGATTTTGTCAAATCCAGAGCTCAAAGTGAAATAACCCATTGGATAAAAGGAAAAAGGACGTAAACTGGGAGCTGCACCCCACGGGTGTGGCCACCTGGCCACATCCAGGGGCCGCATTTTCGTGGCATTTCTGTTGAGATACGAGGAGCGTTTGCTCCCCCTATCTTCAGACACTCTCCCCCTTCCATAATTTGCTATAAATAACCTGCAAATTCTTAGGCCAGAGGGAACGAGTCAGCAGAGATCATAGGCTAGGTTATTCTTTAGTTTGTAACTTATGATTTTTAATTTTTTTATGTAATTTTCATTTTATTTATGTAACGCAAAGGAGAGGAGAGTTTCATGGGAGAATAAGAGTGAAGCTTGTACTGAGGGTGGCATTGGTGTAAGTAAGTATTCTTTTCTTTCATTGTTATTTGAATCGAATCAAAGTTACATTTTATGTTCTCTTTTTCTTCTCTTACTCTTCTTTTATTGAGTTTCGATGATAATCCAATGAAACCTATAGCATCGAACCTGCCTTGCCATTGCAAGTGCCCTTGATAACTTATGGTGATGGATAGCCATTTCTATTTATTTTCTACTTTCATATACATTCATAGTTTAAGTATGAGAACGGGGAAGATCCTATTTGCTATGCTTTGCTCGCCTTTAAGATGAGGTAAGTTTTTGTCAAGGATTCAAGGTAAGTCATCAACCTTAAAGGTAAGTAAGTACTTTTAGGGTATTTCTTCCTTTTTTAATCTTTAGTTTAAATTACAACCAATCACAACTCTCTCCTATTTATTATATAAACTCATTTTTCACTTTCTCTACCTTCTTAATCTACCACTTTCTTCTTAACTTAATAATAGATTCTTTTTTCTTTTCTTTACAAGAACAAGAGAAAAACTTTTAACCATTTTAAGTAAACTAAAAGAGAACTTACAACACACTTCCATCGCAAGTCCCTCCTTGTGCATCATGACCCGCACAGCCACTTGCTATTGCGGTAGTATTGAGAACCTTTCACTTTCTCTTCTTTAAATCTAAACTACTATTTTCTGTGTGCAGATTCACCTAAATCAAATTTGGCGCTGTCACTGGAGAAGGACGGTAAGTTACTATTTTGGTTAATTTTCTTTTCTGTTCTTGTGTACAGGAAGGAAATTTTTGCTTCAGTGAACATATAAGTGGCCATGGGCTTGCTCAAGAAAGATGAGCCCAAAAGCACTAAGATTTGCCGCGTTCCCGTGGCGATTTGAGTGAACTACTAACCTGTATTTTTTCAGGTTGGTTGAATTGCAAAGTTTAAGTTTCTGCAGTTATTTATTTTCTTGTTTAACTTACTGTACATACTTTTCTAACCTTAACAGTAAATTGTTGTTTGTAAATGCCAAAAAATGTTTAGACTTGCATTTAAGCATGTATCTATTTTGTTATATTTTCTATTTACTGTTGAAGAGTGTTGGAGCCAAGGTATGTGTGCATAGCATTTAGTATAAAGTTCATTCTTGTATGAAATATTGCTGGAGTATTACTTTTTGCTATATACTTGTACACCGCACTAAACTTGATTAAGGGTTTGTCCTATAAACAAGATAAGGTGGAGGAAGTCATTACCCTCTCTTAACCCACAAACAATCTCCTCACTCACTAATCCAAGCCTAACTTAAAACTGAGTAGACATTGGCCCTAGGAACATCTCAGACTCAATAGGAGAATGATCTAAGGGAGAAGTTGATTAGAATTTGACTCTTACCAAATCGGTATCAAAAGTTGAGGATTAATGAGGCGAAACCTTGAGAAACAGTGGTTTGGCATAATTAGGCCCGCTGCTTAGGCACGGATACCTCCCACTGATCTTACCCCTACCTGGCCGATTAACTTGTGGTCAGATTCTACAATATACCCCCTGTGGACAGTCTAACCAGTTAGGAGTCGTTTAGGTTTATAGTCTACCATAACTTAGGCTAGATTTTTCTTTGTTTGTTTGCTTGGTTGATTGCTTGTTTTTTTGGTTTTTGATATCTTGGTGATATGGATTATAATCACAATTATTCATATACATATAGTGATTCATACTTCACCCCCGACCTCTTTTGACTCGGATATTACCAACCCAATATATCATAACTTTAACTAACCAAGTATGCCGGATTGATTTATGCCCCAGTCCCAATATTATGAACAAGACTAGAACAATCATAACTACTCTTCATAGAGTCAATGGGGATACAACTCCCCTGAGTCATATTGTCAACTTCCATTCCAACACTTAGCTTAAAATTTCCTAGTCATAATCAACCCATAGAAGAAAATCTGAGGTGACTAAGAGTATAAAAGTCATAATTAAGGCCCAAGAAAAAAAGCTGAAAATGATGGACTCACAATTCCCACAAGACTTTCAAATCCAAAATCCTTAGTCCATTTTCCAAGTCCTACAGCAAAAGAACCTATGGACTTAGATAGGAGTATGAAAAACCTGATTCAGTCTGAAAATAACTTTTTACAATCTTTCAATAGGTTAGAAGCACAAATGAGTCATTTGATCAACATAGTGAAAGATTGGAATGAGAAAACTCTACCTAACACATCTTCGATCATTTCTAATTGCCCTAACCATATGGACAGGAACTAAGAATCATGGTATATTGGAGACTTTGACCAAGATTCAATTTCACCACAACATCTTGAACTTGACCAATTTCAACCCATTGACATATTGGCAAGTTTTCATTTCAGTGAAATTGAACTTAAACATGAATGTGACTCTGATCCACAACTTTATGACAATTCCAAAATTTGAATCTATATTGACTTCGGTATCCTTACCCAAGTTGGACCCATTTTTCAAGTTAACATTGATTCTTGTATCCATAGATTTGAGATTGAACCACCCCTTTTGGATAGTCACATATCATTGATGGAAAAAGTATGTGAAATTGAATTCTTTGATTTGGACTCAACTCTTGAACTAAAACCAACTCTCGAACCCAAAGTTGATTTTTTTGAGTTAGTAATGACTCCTGAACCTATCACTCTTGAACCCAAGTCAACCATTCCATCAAGTCACATTCTTTTGTTGGACATAGGTATAGACCATAATGACTCTGTGATGATTTTTCAAGACTGGTCATGTAAAGAGAATAATTTGTATAATAGGATCTCGCATGATCCTATTCATATTGGAGAGTGTAATTATGTAAACAGAAAAGAGGTCAATTAAGATGAATTTCGTGAACCACCATATTATCTTGATTGGGTAGCAACGCTTGGCCCAATCCGACCACCACCGGAACCACCACCTTAAGACAACATTTTCCTTCCCTTTCTATTTTTCATGCATTTATGCATTCATTCATACATGAGGACACTGCATAAGATAAGTGTGGCGAGGGTTCTAACATAACATAGGTTTTCTTTTTATTTAAAAAAATTAACATTTTCTTTACTTTTAAAAATATTTTGAAATGAGAAACAATATTTTAACCTATTTTTTTGTAAGAAATTAGTTAATTTAAGGAATAAGAGAATCATAATTAGGATTTTTTATACTTGGTCAAAATAAGATTATTTGTTTGGTTTTTAGGGTTAGGAAGAAATTTGAAAAAGTAATTTAGTCTTGATTTTTACCTTTATGAAATATGCATACTTTAGACACTTACACACTTAGGGTTCAAAAATGAAGATTCTTATGCCTTATAAAAAAAGAAAAAAATATATATATATTAAAAAAATCATCTGACTAAGCTGGGTATTAGTGCCTTAGAAAGTATAAGTATTCACGCCTAAAAGTGGTCCATCTTATAAAAAAAACTTTTAGTTTTGTGGCCTTATTTGCTCGAGTTCTTAAGTCCTTGAGGTGTTTTCTTACCCTGTATCCTAAGACCGTACGGTTTGGGAGTCACCGACTAAAGGCTCGGTTCATGGACAGATTAGAAAGCCTAATAGAACTGTCGGATAACACTACCAAAAAATGAAAAATAAAGCATAAGAGTTAGAGTTAAAGAACCCCTAGTCAAAATTTCATGGTCATGAAGTTGCATATGACTTAGGGTTAAATAATAGACTAGATGAGAAATACAGTTTAACTCCTGACGTTAATTGATAACAAGTTTTGGAATTGAGACTAAGTTTAGGAATGAAAAATTCAATTTTTTTATAACTTATAGATTACTTGAACTCTTACAATAATACTTCAAAAAATTTCTATTTTTTCAAAATGCTTTTCGAAAATACTAACACTTTGTTGTTTTTCTTTATGGATTTTGTAGGTGTAATTTACTGAAAACTCTCACGAGATAAAACTCGTCCTCTAGGAATAACTAGAGGTTTAACGGCTTGTTGCACATGCTAAGTGTAACTGTGATTCCTACGAAAGTGAGTTAGAGTAGGTTAGCTATGTTTTACTTTTATTTGTTTTGCTCGAGGACGAGCAAAAGATAGGTGTGTGGGTGTGATCAGTCGCTGATATTGCATATTTATCGTCACATTTCATATCTATTGTTTAAAAAACTATTTATTATCTTTTTTGTCTAATTATGTATAAGGCCTTTACTAAAGAAGAGGGAAGAGAAAACGAGCCCATAAGCCCACTAAAATTCAGATTAAATCAAAATCAAAGATTAGGGCAAATGTTCAGCTGATGATTAGGGCAAATCAAAGAGATAAAATCAGTTGAAAAGCCAGTTAAATCGTATTTTATAAATCAATTTGGTTAAAGCTGAAGATCAAAAGAGGTTTTGTCAAATCCAGAGCTTAAAGCGAAAAAACCATTGGATAAAAGAAAAAAGGACGTAAACTGGGAGCTGTACCCCCGGTTGTGGCCACCAGGCCACACCCAGGGGTACGCGTCGAAAAGATCAAAATTCTTTTAATTGAATAGAAGATTACAACGGATACAATCCGATTACAAAAGAGAGAAAATCTTTGATTGATTCTCCTCTTTATTTAATGCTGGGTTCTTCGTGTAGCGGTGGAGAGTGAGTCTTGTTCTCCGTTGACCGGCCAAACGTCAAGTTTCTCTTGTGGATCTTCTCTTTGGATCTGTTGATGGAGTAGCACAGCTCCTATCAGTAATGGAATCTCAAAGAGATTTAAAAAAACTTGAACTCAACAAGTTAACAGAAAGAGTTGAACTCTTTCTAGGCTTCAAGCGCTTCAAGATCGAACTCTGGCGAGGTAGCTCTCCCCCTGCCTATGGCTTCTTAGATTCCTTCACCAGGACTCTCCCCTTCAACCCCTTTTTAGAGGTCCCCCTCCATGGGTCCCCTTACACCCCTTAGAGAGGTATCCTCTTTTTTTTTTGACCCCAGAGCCCCTTCCTCAAGGTTCTCCCCCCTCTCTAGCTATTCATAGCTATTTATAGAGGAATTGAGGTGTAACCAACCCCTTAAATTTCTCCATAATGGGAGGGGTGTAACCAACTCCTTAAATCTCTCCATAATGGAAAGTTATTCCCCATTATGTGGAGAGAAAACGGGGTGTAACTGACCAAGTTCGTGGCTCAGTTATAGAAAAAATGCGGGTCTCACGCTGGACGCGGACCTCACTCTGATGTTGAGACGCGGAGCTCACAGGCTCGCGTCTGTGTTGGAATGCGGAGCTGCTCAGACTTGCGTTTGAGTTGAAACGCGGAGTTGGCTGAGGTCCGCATCTGACAAAGAACGCGAGGTCCGCGTCTGACATTGGAATGCGAGGTCTGCGTCTGGCGACCTCCGCGTCTGACAAAGGACGCGAGGTCTGCGTCTGGCGACCTCCGCGTCTGACATTGGAACACGAGGTCTGCATCTGAGGCTGGAACGCGATCTCCGCGTCTGGGAGGTTCGCGTCTGAGGCTTTATCTTCAGTATTTTTTTGATAGCCTACAGAACCCCCTCCAAAGTTTTCGAAACTCCGTGGTTGACTGGGCTGGAATTTGAAATACTTTGGACTTCGGTTGAATCTGGACTTTCTATAATCGGACTGGCATTCTTCTGAGAGGCAGTCTCGAGCTTGATCTTGTCTGGATTCTGGTCTTCGTGAGTGTACTATTGAACTGCTTGAAGCCTCCAAGAAAGATTGTTGTAATTTGATTGTCGGTGTACTGTTGAACCGGTAGAGTTGTCAATTGCCTTTGCCAGTGTATTGTTGAACTGATTGTAGTAGCAGAGACATACTCTTTGTATTGGGGGGAGAGAGGAAGCAACTCTCACAGACGCGGTTCTGGCACACTGATCAAGTGGAGACGCGAACTTCACCAAAGTTGAGATGCGACTCTCAATTGTTGTAGAGATGTGGTTCTCAATTTCTATAGAGACACAACCTTTACTTGCTGTTGAGACGCAACTCTTAAGTTCATTGAGACGCGGCTCTGTACTTGAGACGCAAAGTTTACGCTCAAAGCTTTTTTGAAAGAGTTTTAATTGCCAGAGGTGTGATATTAACTTAGCAAATTAAATAACTCTACTAGGAGAATTTGAGAAGGTTACTGTCAGAGGTGTAATGTTAACTTGACAGTGAGATCTAGACTTGTGTTTTGAACAAGTTTTGTGGACTTGCTACTCTGTTGATGAGAATAACAAGTGAAATTTGATCCGCTGGGGATTATGCCAGAGTCTATCATCAGCGGTTTAGTGTTAACATGACTAGAACTCTGCTGGGAATGAAAGTTTGCTGTCAGAGGTGTAATATTAACATAACAATGATTGATTTTGCGATCTACGCAATTTAAGTGGACCTGTCATTTTGTTGAAGAGAATAACAAGTGGGATTGGATTTGTTGAAGATCCATGGAGATTTTTACCATTAGAGGTGTAATGTTAACGTGACGAGTTTGGATTGCAATTTGAGCAAATTGAATTGTCAGAGGTGTGATATTAACTTGACAAAGATGTGTGCTAGAGGTGTGATATTAACTTAGCACCAGGAAAGTCTCATTTTCACTGAGAAAATTTAGAGAAGATCATTGTCATAGGTGTAATGTTAACTTAACAATGAAATGTATGCTAGAGGTGTGATGTTTAACTTAGCATTTGACATCTCAGCTTTGGACAGAAAGCTCGAGGAAAGATTATTGGCATAAGTTAATTAACGTAACAATGAAATGGATGCCAGAGGTGTAATATTAACTTGGCATTGAATGTCTCATTTCCGGTGGGAAAATCGATAGAATCGCTATCATAGGTGTAGAATTAACGTAACAATGAAATGGATGCTAGAGGTGTAATATTAACTTGGCATTAAATGTCTCATTTCTAGTGGAAAAATCGATAGAATCGCTATCATAGGTGTAGTGTTAACTTAACAGCGATTAATATTGCGGTATGAGCAACTTTAGTCAGAAGTGTAGTATTAACTTGACCGAGAGATTCTGTGATTTGAGCAGTTGGTGGACTCGCCATCCTATTGAAGAGGACTGACGAGTTGAATTTTGGTTAGAGATGTGATATTAACTTGACCGGAATTTGTCTACTGTTAGAGGTGTGGTTTTGAACATAACAGTATTTTGAGTGGACTTGTCATTCTATTGAAGAGAATTGACAAGTTAAAATTTTACCCCCTGGAATACATCAAGTCTTACTGTCAGAGGTGTGATATTAACATGACAGGTTCGATTTGTAATTTATTCCACTGAGAAAATTGAGGGAAATCACTGTTAGAGGTTTAATGTTAACTTAACAGTGAATATGCCAAAGGTATAATGTTAACTTGGCATGTTTAATCTGTGATTATTTCACTGGGGAAATAGTCACAGGCTTTTTGTGGTCTTACCATTCCATGGATGGGAATTGGTAAGAGATTTTAGAGGGAATTTTAGGGAATGAGTTGTCAGAGGTAACTGTTAACATGACAAATATTGATTTCCCTAGAAAATAAAGATTTACTGTTAGAGGTGTAATGTTTAACATAACAGTAATGGGATTTTACGATTTAAGCAATTTAAGTGGACCTGTCATTCTATTGAAGAGAATGACAAGTAAGACTAGACCCGTCGGGGATCTAAATATTTCTTTACCATCAGAGGTGTAATATTAACTTAACGGATCAGATTGAATCTTGTCAGAGGTGTGATATTAACTTGATAAGGATGTGAACTAGAGGTGTACTGTTAACTTAGCTCCATAAGAACTTCAGTTTAATTGGGGAGACTGAAGATATCACTGTCATAGGTGGTGTTAAACTTAACAGTGGAGGTGATGCTAGAAGTGTGATGTTAAACTTAGCAATGGTCATCTCGATTCCGATACGAAAGTTCGAGGGAAAATCATTGTCATAGGTGTATTGTTGAACTTAACAATGAATTGGATGCTAGAGGTGTGATGTTAAACTTAGCATCGCTCATCTCAGCTTCGATATGAAAGCATGAGGAAAAGTCATTGACATAGGTGTAGTGTTGAACTTAACAATGAACTGGATGCTAGAGGTGTGGTGTTAAACTTAGCATCGCTTATCTCACCTTCGATATGAAAGCATGAGGAAAAGTGACTGTCAGAGGTTTAATATTGAACTTGGCAGCAACTTAATCACTGTTAGAGGTGTAGTATTAACATAACAGTAGTTTGTTAGAGGTGTAATGTTAACATGATAGTAGTTGGTTTGCGATATGAGCAATTTTGAGGACTTGTCATTCTATTGATGAGAATTGACAAATGGAGTTTGAAATGTCAGAGGTGTAGTATTAACTTGACAATTTGGTTGATTTGTGACTCCATGTAGAGGAGCGACAAGCGAAGCTAGTACTCATTGGGGAGTATTGAAACTTTCCATGTCAGAGGTTTGATATTAAACTTAACAATGATTGTATTTGTGAACCTACCACTCTATGGAAGAGAATTGGTAGGGGATTTTGGTGGAAAATAAAAATGAATTGTCAGAGGTATAATATTAACGTGACAATAGTTGATTTCCTAGGGAGGCGGGAGATTCGCCGTTAGAGATGTAATATTAACATAACAGCGGAGATTTTAAATGAGTTTCATTGTCAGAGGTTTAATATTAACTTGACAGAATCCACTGGGGATTGAAAGATCTGGTTTGTCAGAGGTTTATTATTAACATGACAAATCCCAGTTCATTTCATTAGGGAGATGAACACAAGTATTTTCGTGGCCCTACCATTCTGTGGATGAGAATTGGTAGGAGATTTTGGAGGAGAGGATGGGACCAAGTCCCTCAAGGTTTTTAGCAAACCTTCTGCTCAGGCTCGCGTTTTCACGTCGAAGAAAGGACGTGAGGTCCGCGTCTGGCGACTTCCGTGTTTGACTGAGAAAGGACGCTAGGTCTACGTCAGGCGACTTCCGTGTTTGACTAAGAAAGGACGCTAGGTCTGCGTCTGGCGACCTCCGCGTCTGACATTGGAACGCAAGGTCCGCGTCTGACATTGGAACGCGAGGTCCGCGTCTGGCAACCTTCGCGTTTGACTGAGAAAGGACGCGAGGTCCGCGTCTGGCGACCTCCGCGTCTGACATTGAAACGCGAGGTCTACGTCTCTTGGAGGAGTTTGAGTTTGAAGCCTTACAGGTTAAAAACTGACGGCTCAGTCATCTAAAAGTTGCAGTGACAATCAAAAAGCACCGCCGAGATGAACTGCTCGCAATGGCACTCGAACCCATGGGATGAGAGCTTCTCAGTTCATATTTGAACATGGCCTCTTGGGGCTGAACGCAAACCTCGCGTTTTTGAAGTGAAACGCGATGCTCTCATTCTGGCGCAGCCTTCTGCTAAACGCGTGTCTTGCGCTTTTGAATAGAAACGCGAAGGTCATCCTTTAACACTGTCAGCGACTCTCGCACGCTAAGGTCATCTCCTGGCGCGGCCTTAGGCTGAACGTGGGTCGCGCGTTATCGCGTTTTGGCACAGCTTGAGGCTGGACGTGAACTTCACATTTTGGCGCTGAAACGCGCAGCTCGTGAATGCGAGCATCGCGTTTTGTTGCAGAAATGCGGGTCTGAAAGCGACCTTCGCGTTTGGTGCCAAAACGCGGGGGTGAAAGTGAGCTCTGTTTGCTGATGGTGAACTTGACGTCTTTGTCGACGATCAGCAATCCGTTTGGTTCGCAGGAGTTGATGTGAACCCCTTGCAAATTGAGTTCGTTGAGCCTTGGGAGGAGTTTTGCGGCGAGATTTGCCTTCATCATTATTGGCCTCGCGGGTCTCGTAGGAGACATTGATGCGGGCCACATATGCTGTTGCAACCACTCCTGTCTGCTGACGATGAGTGCAACGCCTTCGCAGTCCCTCGACATTCCGATTGAGTCGCAGAGGTTGTTAAGAACCCCCGGCATCCGGAACTGGAAGTGCCTTGATAAAAGGATGGGAGGGAGATTGGTCTCTATTGCCCTATTAACCGTGGGTCATGTCGCGGGTCTCTGAAAAGACGTTGGGGTTGACCATGTTATCTCCACGGGAGACTCCCGAAGCTTTGGGGGAGTTCAACTTCTCTTAGTCGAATTCGATCACAAGCGATTCGACTGTGAATCCAAGCATCTTGACGTCAGCTTGCGCCACCACTTTCTCGTTAGTTGAGAAAGATCGTCACCAGCGGGTCGCCATCTTTTGTACGTGTCGAAAAGATCACAATTGCAAAATTCTTTTAATTGAATAGAAGATTACAACGGATACAATCCGATTACAAAAGAGAGGAAATCTTTTGATTGATTCTCCTCTTTATTTAATGCTGGGTTCTTCGTGTAGCAGTGGAGAGTGAGTCTTGTTCTCCGTTGACCGGCCGAACGTCAAGTTTCTCTTGTGGATCTTCTCTTTGGATCTGCTTATGGAGTAGCATAGCTCCTATCAGTAATGGAATCTCAAAGAGATTTAAAAAAATTTGAACTCAACAAGTTAACAGAAAGAGTTGAACTCTTTCTAGGCTTCAAGCGCTTCAAGACCGAACTCTGGCGAGGTAGCTCTCCCCTTGCCTATTGCTTCTTAGATTCCTTCACCAGGACTCTCCCCTTCAACCCTTTTTAGAGGTCCCCCTCCATGGGTCCCTTACATCCCCTTAGAGAGGTCTCCTCTTTTTTTTCCTGACCCCCCAGAGCCCCTTCCTCAAGGTTCTCCCCCCTCTCTAGCTATTCATAGCTATTTATAGAGGAATTGAGGTGTAACCAACCCTTAAATCTCTCTATAATGGGAGGGGTGTAACCAACTCCTTAAATCTCTCCATAATGGGAAGTTATTCCCCATTATGTGGAGAGAAAACGGGGTGTAACTGACCAAGTTCGTGCCTCAGTTATAGCAAAAATGTGGGTCTCGCGCTGGACGCGGACCTCACTCTGATGTTCAGACGCTGAGATCACAGGCTCGCGTCTGTGTTGGAATGCGAAGCTGCTCAGACTTGCGTTTGAGTTGAAACGCGTAGTTGGCTGAGGTCCGCATCTGATAAAGGACGCGAGGTCCGCGTCTGGCGACCTCCGCGTCTGACATTGGAATGCGAGGTCTGCGTCTGGCGACCTCCGCGTCTGACAAAGGACGCGAGGTCTGCGTCTGGCGACCTCCACGTCTGACATTGGAACGCGAGGTCCGTGTCTGAGGCTGGAACGCGATCTCCGCGTCTTGGAGGTTCGCGTCTGAGGCTTTATCTTCAGTATTTTTTTGATAGCCTACATATGTAAACTCTTATGTTACATCCTATGTGTATTAAATTTTTTTCATATATATATATATATATATATATATAGGAAAATCTTCAAATGAGAAACTTTCTCATAATAAGCTTCGTGAGAAAACCATATAAGAGAGATTTTATGGATGATCCGAACAGTTCATCTTGATCTACATACTCTAATTAGACTACCAATAAAAAATCACGCGATTCCAACTTTTTTTACCGATGCATCAAGTGACATCTTTATTCTACGGTGATATAACATATGTTTTGTAACCACTTGTTGTATGGGTAAAAAGGCTCGGTTCGCATGATTTTTAATTGATAGTCTAAATAAAGTATATAGATCAAGATGAACAGTTCGGATCATCCACATAAAAGCTCCTATATAGTTTTCTCACGGTCTTCATGTGAGAAAGTTTCTCACACGAAGACTACTCTCTATATATATATATTTGATTGTCAAAAAACAGAAAGAGATTAAAATTAGAAGGATATTATCTGAATATCGGTAAAGTCTCTACCTTTCGCAATTTATTCGCGGTAGGAAGGGCTATGCTAGTCTAATCTGTTGGCCCAAAGGCCCATCACTCTAGTTTTGATGATGATTAACTCATGTAGTTATAGTACTAATGATCTTGTGCTTATTTAGTTTCAGATATTTGATCAAGATCTTAGTAGGTGTTTAACTTCAACAAATGATTCGAAGTCAAATTTTTGAGTTAGCACGTGTTGATTCAAGAGCTCGCGCATCAAGATCGTATCAAGTACTCAAGAGGAGTCTAGTCTAGCCCATTGGATCAAGGTTTGGATCAAGTCAAGAAGGAGAAGAAGATTTTCAAGAGAAGATTTTTTAAAGACTTGAGTCGTATTTGTAAGTGTTAAGATTTATTTTTTGATAAAATGTAAAGGATAGATTAGTTATGGATTGCTCAAGTTTATACACACACAAAATTTTATATGTGTTTTCATAAGATAGTTTTGAGTTTAGAAAAATATCGTTTTGAATTTATCAAAACTTATTTTAGAGCTTATTGTCAAAAACATAGATATTTCATCTTATATGTGTAGTAGATCATATCCATACACACTAAGCTTCAAAAGTGTTTAAAATATCTTATTTTTGTATTTGGAGAAGTTTTGAAAAAAATCGTTTTTTCAATTTGAAGATTATGTTTTGAAAAATACAGATTTTTATTTAAGGTAAAATTTCTATATCACAAAAATAGTTCAAAATATTTGTAATATGTGTTGATTTTTGATCACACATGTTTGTAGATCAAAGTATTTCAATGAACTTTTTTTTGTAGATTTTATATGATTTTATGGGATTTTATTGAAGTTAAAAAGACCAAGCTTTAATCCCAAAATATTTCAGACCTGGCCTTCTGCCGGTCGATCGGACGGTCGACCGGGCCAGAAGTCGATGACTGGGCGGTCAACCGATGTGCACAAAATGTGCACGGCCAACTGGCTGGTAGGCCGATCGACCGGGCGGTCGACTGGCCAGAGAGCTCTGCTCTCTAGATCTGGCCCCGGTCGACCAGGCGGTCGACTGGTAGCCCAGGAACGGTCGACCGGGCGAGCTGCAATGGTCAGAAATTTGACCATTGGCCGATCGACCGGCCCGTTGACCGACAGCAGGATTTCCTGCTGAGTTGGCCTACAACGGCTAGTTTTTGGGAGCCTATAAAATGGGGTCCTTGGGCTATTTTTCATAAGATTTTAAGTGAGTTTTCAAGCTAGTTTTTTCTATCTCTCTAAGAGATTTTCTCCACTTGTTTTAGGGCTAATACTTTCATATCAAAAGGAGAGTTTTCAAGAGTGTTTTGCAAAAGAGATTTCTTGAGTTTTTTTCTCCACTACTCCATCTTGTTTTTCTCACACAATCTTGCGCTAATCCATTGCTATATCAATCCTCTAGGGATCTTGTTGTAAGAGTGTTTTAGGTGATCAAAGTGTTAAGATCACCAAAGTGTTCATCTTGTATTTGTGGAGGCGAACTTGCGAGTTCGTGTTGTTTCGGGTTCTTGTGGGAGCTCGGTGTAGAGGTGCAGCCTCGGCAAGCTAGGGTGCTTGCGTGTGGTGTTCTTGCGGGAACAAAAGAGGGACTAGTGAGTCCAAGAGTTCTAGTGTGAACTCCTTGTAGGTGTTACGGCATCGAGTGATCCGGTGGGATCATTTTTAGTGAAAATCCTTCATAGTGTTGAAGGCAGGGACGTAGAGCAAGGGTGCTCAAACCTCAAAACAAATCTCCCGTATTTGCGATTGCTCTCTCTCTCTATCTCTCACTTGTGTTTTTATCTTGCATACTTACATTGCTTATATCTTTATATGCTTGATATATATCTTGTGCCATATTGATATATGTTTGGGATTGTTTGCTCACACTTGTATTCAACCAAGAGAGCCATAGTGGCACCTCAACTCTTAATCTAAAGGAATCTTGAGGAGATAGTCCAGAGCCCTTCACCAGGAATTCGGTTACACTCTTGTGTTATACTTTGTGTGTTTTGCATAATAGTTTTTAGTTTGCTTAAATAGTTTTTAATTCCTCATTATTCATCATTATATTAGCTAGTCACCTATTCACCCCACCTCTAGATGACCTACAGAATCCACAGAGAGGAATGCGACAGAAGCTTTTTGGTATCTTTTTAAACATTAAGCAGGTTAATAGTTCTTCTTTGAAAAAGAAGAAAAAAAATTATATGTTAAGTGTTAGAGGTAGAAAGAAAATGAAGATATGATTTGATTTTGAAGATTAGGGTTTTAAAAAGAATTGACGGAACATAGCTTACTAATCATATACCACCACTAACTTACTGACTTATGCTAGAATATTCTTCACTTTGAATCATAAAAGTTATACCTAAGAGTTGCTTCTAATTCAAGCAAGATACATAAGATAATAATTAAACCCTATATGAAATAATCACAGACCAAGACCTAACATTAGACTATCAAAGCTTTCCAAATAGAATAAGAAGAATAACAAAGACTCAACATTAAACTATCAAGGCTATCTAAGCATAGAATAAGAAAAACCATTGGGAAGTATTAACAAATAGATTAATTAATCATTGTCATGTACCTTCAAGAACTTTTATTAATCTTAGGGTTAAGCATATATGATTCAATCAATCATCTAACATAGAACTAAAGTAGTGGTGGGTAGAAATTAGCAAACCATAAACTAACTTAGGTTGCCAGATCCGCAAGCCAAACGCAGTCCATTAGCCATACGGCAGTTGCGTTGATTGTGTCCAGGCTTCTGACAATATCCACTACAAGCTGCTTAGGAGGAGGCTGAAATGGTCGCTTGGCTAATGGGGTACCAATAGATTTGACTGGATTTTCTCTGTTCACTTGTTGGAATTGGCGCTCATTGGCTTGTGCTGCAGCTTGCTTCTATTTTTTTCTCCAATCCCTACTCTACATCGCGAGCTATAATAAAAAATTGGGAGTATGTCTTCAGCTGATGGGGTATAAGTAACATCTGGATATCCATCCTCAATCCTTGTTGATGCATGATTGAAACTAAAGAAAGCATGGTAGAAAAGAAGAGAAAGCAAGTAAATAAAGTAAGTAAAATAAAAGAAGAAAATGAGAGTAAAAGAATAGAAAAACCTTTATTGAAGCTGTTATTGTCAATTAGAAGAACTCCTCTTTACAAACTTGAACTAAACTAAACCCTAAAATTACAAAAGAAATTCGGAAAAAAGATACCCTCTGCTGTTTCCTCTGGTGTACTATTTATAGGGGAAATAGGAAGTAAGTTTCAATCGAACATATACACCAACCGCCAACCGAGATGTCACCAGAAAGCCGCGATAATGCGGCTTTTGCCGCATTTCTGCGACAAAAGCAGGAGTCTGGGTACGCGCTTTTGTGCGTGTCTTCATCTCGTCTGTCTATCTGGAGACTTATCCTCAGAGTCTTCATTTGAATTCGGGATTTTAAAATATCATCCTTCCAAGATAACTTGGGAAGCAAGTTATCTCCTAATTCGACTTTAATTTTAAATTCTCCTCATCTCCAATTAGGATAGCTTTATCCCATCCATCTTCTAAAAATATATCTTTTAATCTTAAATTTGAATTATAAAGATAATGATATATCGTTTTTCTCCTCTTGATTTTAAATTGATTTAAATTGAAATCTAAATTTAGATAGGGTTAGGGATAAAATAGAGGTTCTTTGATCTTTATCTTTCTATTTAGGTAGCTACACACCATAATCAAAAAGAGGGTTAAATAGCAAAGTTTAATAGAGAATAATCAAGGATAAATGTGCAAATGTGACAATAATAATGTAAAATTGAGATGCAATCACACTCCCACATCTATCTTTTGATTGTCCTCAAGCAAAATAAAAAAAACTAATCTAACCTAACTCACTTTCATAGGAATCACGGTTGCACTTAGCATATGAACCAAGCCGTCAAACCTCTAGGTTACCCCTAGAGGACGAGTTTTGTCTCGTGAGGGTTTCAATGAATTACACCGACAAAATCCATAAAAGAAAGAAACAAAATGTTAGTATTTTTGAAAACTCATTTTTGAAAGAGAGAAAATATTTGAAATATTTTTGCAGAAATCAAGTAATCTATAAGTTTTAAGATCACCAAACTATTCATTCTTATACTTAGTCTCTATGCAAATATATATTATCAATTTAGGTTAGGATTTACACTGAATTTCTCACTTAGTCTATTATTTAACCATAAGTATGCACCTTAGTGATCGTGACTTTTGACTCAGATTCTTCAATTCCAACTCTTATCCTCCTTTTTTCGGAGTATATTTGAAGTATTACCACTTTGTTGCCCTTTAAGTACTTCTTTTTTAATATGTATAGCTCATTTAATTTTCTTTTATGTAAATATCAAGAATTCTTGAGGCCCTAATACCTAACTAATTGATTATTAGATGTGCTAATACATATATTATATTTATATTTTTTCCTATCTAATTACTTATCGCGTAAATACCAGCCTTGCTTAGGCCAAAGCACCTAACTAATTAATAATTAGATTTGTTTATTTTTCATATATATATATATATATATATATATATATATATTATATATATATATATATATATATATATAAGGCACAAGAGTCTTTATTTCAAAAAGTAAGTATATAAAGTATGCATATTTCATCAAGATAAAAATCAAGACAAAATTATTTTTTCAATTTTTTCTCCTAATCCTAAAAATAAACTAATAATCTTATTTTGACTGAGCATGAAGAAGTCCTAATTATGATTTTCTTATTCCTTAAAATTAACTTAATTACTTACAAAAACAAGTCAAAATATTGTTTCCCTTTTCAAGAAGTTTTAAAAGAAAAAAAAATTGTTAGTCAAAACCTATGTTTGTATGTTAGTAAACCTTCCGCCATACCTATCTCATGCATTATCCTCAATGTATGAATGAAATATTGATTTGGGCTCAAGAATAACAGGTTCGGGAACCAATACTAACTCGAGAAAATCTAGTTTAGGTTCGGGAGTCAGTTTTGGTTCAATAGTTGGTTCCAAATCAAAGAATTTAAGTTCATATTCATGATCCATCAATAGAATGTGACTATCCACAATAAGTGATTCAATTTCATAATTTATGGGTATAGGAATCAAGTCAGCTCGGTAATTGGGTCCAAATTGGGTAAGCATATCAGAGTCAACATAGATTCAAAGTTTGGAACTAAATCTCAAAGTTGAGGATCCGGTTCACATTCATAATCAAGTTCAATTTCCTTGAAGTCAAAACTTGCCAATTTATCCAAGGGTTGGGATTGGTCAAGTTCAAGTTGATGCATTGAAATTGCATCTTGGTCAAAGTCTTCAAGACACCATGATTTTTAGTTCCTATCAAGTTGGTTAGAAATGTCAAGAATGTTTGAAAATTTGAGAATTTGCTCAGTTTTTCAAATGTCCCACTTGTGCTTCTAACCTATCGAAAGGATCATTTTGGGACTGAATCATGGATTCCATACTCTTGTCCAAGTCGGTTGGTTCTACTTGTTGTGGTGGGACTTGACAAATTGAGTATGGATCTTGACGGTTGAAATTTTGACGGGATCGTGAGTCTTTCAGCTTTTTAAGTCTTCGCTCGACTTCTTCTAGCATCTTATCGAAGTCAAATTTTTCGTCTATAGAGCGATCTTGACAATGAGCATATGATGCTGAATGTTGATAAGGTGGTTGACAATATGGCCTGGGGGAGTTGTATCCGCATTAACTCGGTGAAGAGTAAAGATGATTATTCTGACTTTGTCCATAATATTAGGATTGGGGTATGTGTTGAGTCGGATAGGACCATCCCAGCATACTTGGTTAGTTAAAATTTTGTTGGTTAAAGTTATGCCATCCCGGGTTAGTGAAATTCAAGTCAAAAGAGGCCAGGGTGAAATATGATTTCTATTAAAGTTGGAAAAATTGTCGTTATAATCCATATTACACAAAAAACAAATCAAAACAACGAAAAGAAAAACAATCTAGCCTATGTAAGTGCAGACTTAGACCCAGACGACTCCTAACTCTAGATTATCCACATGATATATATTGCAGAATCTAATCACAAGTTAATCAACCAGATAGGTGGCAAGACTGGTGAGAGGTCTCCGCGAAAAAAGCGACAGGCCTAATTAAGTCAAACCACCAACCTTCGAGGTTTCACTTCTCAATCCCCTAGCTTAGTCACCGATTTGGCAAGAGTTAAATTCTAACAATTTTCTCCTTAGGAGAATCTCCTATTAAGTCCAAGATGTCACTAAGGCCAATGTCTACTCAGATTTTAATTAGAATTGAGTTAGTGAGTGAGGAGATGTGGTTCGTGGGCTAAGAGGGTCTTAGCTCTTCCATCTTATCTTATTTATGAATTTGCCCTTAAGTCGTTTTCGTGCAAGTGTGCAAGGATATAGAAAAGTAACACTCAAAGCAATTATAAGTCACCCAAAAGTGTTTCCTAATTTAAATGCAATGCATACGTACTTGATCTCCAGCACTTTTCAACAGTAATTTATAATAAACGAAATTAGACAGATGCCTATAATGCAAGTCTATTCGTTTTTTAATCATTTCAATCAATTGATTAATGTAGTATTGTTACTAGTGTGCAGAAAAGTCAAACAGATAAACTAAAAATTATAGAAGATAGACTTTGCAATGTGAAGCAGCCCTGAAAAGATTGTCAATTTTGCCTATCACAGAGCTGCGTTTGCGCGACAATTGCCGCGTTTACACGGCTCTTTTGATGCGGTAGGGGCTCTGCTTTGAAGGCAGAGTCCCAGAGCCAATTTTATTTGCCTTGCTGCAATCAGTTTTTTGTTTCCGCTCCTGCACACAGAAAACGGAGGAAAAATTAACAATAAGTAAATAAAAGAAATACTGTTCCCTCCCCGGTAACGGCGCCAAAATTTAATTGTCGAAAAACATAAAGAGATTAAAGTTAGAAGGATGTTATCTTAATGTCAGTCGAGTCTCTGCCTTTCACAATTTATCCGCGGTAGCAAGGGCTATGCGGATCGAATCCACATGAAAGAATGCGATAAAATTTTTTCGATATCTTTTTAAACACTAAGTAGGTTAATAGTTTTTTCTTTGAAAAAGAAGGAAAAATTCTATGTTAAGCGTTGAAGGCAGAAAGAAGATGAATATATGATTTGATTTAGAAGATTAGGGTTTTTGAAAAGAATAAAGGAATATGGCTTACTAATCATCTACCACCATTAACTTACTGACCTGTGCTAGAATATTCTTCACTTTGAATTATAAATGTTGTACCTAAGAGTTGCTTCTAATTCAAGCAAGATACATAAGATAATAATTAAATCCTATTTGAAATAATCACTAACCAAGGTCTAACATTAGACTATCAAAGCTTTCTAAATATAGAATAAGAAGAATAATAAAGACTCAACATTAAACTATCAAGACTATCTAAGCATAGAATAAGAAAAACCATTGGGAAGTATAACAAATAGATTAACTAATCATCGTCATGTGCCTTCAAGTACTTTTACTAATCCTAGGTTAAGCATGCATGATTCAATTGGTCATCTAACATAGAGTTAGAAGTAGTAGTGGGTAGAGATTAGCAAACTATAAACTAACTTAGTTATGCATGATTGAAACTAAAAAAGCATGGTATAAAAGAAGAGAAAAACAAAGCAAGTAAAATAAAAGAAGAATATTGAGTAAAAAAAATAGAAGAACTTTTATTGAAGTTGTTACCGTCAATTACCAGAACTCCTTCTCTTTACAAACTTGAACTAAACTAAACCCTAAAATTACAAAAGAAATTCGAAAAAGAGAACTAAAGAAATCCTAAGCTATAATATAAAAAATGGATCTGAGATACCTTCTACTGCTACCTCTGATACGCTATTTATAGGGGGAATAAGAAGTAGAGTCCCAATCGAACACATACACACCCCACCACCAACCGAGACGTCACCAGAAAGCTGCAAAAAACGTCGCTTTTGTCGCATTTTCACGGAAAAGCGGAGAGTCTAGGTATGCACTTTTGTAAATGACTTCATCTCGTTCGTCCATCTGTAAATTTATCCTCAGAGTCTTCATTTAAATTCGGAGTTTTAAAATATCATCCTTTCTAGATAACTTGGGAAACAAGTTATCCCCTAATCTGAATTTAATTTTAAATTCTCCTCCTTTTCTCCAAGTAAGATAGCTTTATCCCATCCATCTTTTAGAAATATATCTTATGATTTTGAATTTGAATTGTGAAGATGATGATATATCCTTTTCTCCTCTTGATTTCAAATTGATTTAAATTGGAATTCAAATTTAAATAGGATTAGGGATAAAATGAAGTTTCTTTTGTCCTTATCTTCCCATTTAGGTAACTACACACCATAATCAAAAAGAGAGTTAAATAATAAAGTTTAATAGAGAATAATCAAGGATAAATGTACAAATATGACAATAATAATGCAAATTGAGATACAATCAAATATTCAATTTTAGACTGTGATGTGTGGACAAAGCACTTCTTCCTAGAGGCAGAGGAAGTTTTTCCAAAAATAATTTGTTAGAGGAAAGAAAAAGGAGAGTATAATTTTCCCTTAGATATACGAATAAGTCTCTCATATTTTAATTATTTGCTTAAACATCCCTTCTGTACTAAATAAAGCCTATAGGAGGAGTAACATGCACTTGTATGACTATTCACTACACCAGAGGTTTGCACTATGTACTTGATATTTATCCAATGATACGATGAGCTTCCACACCAAGAAAAGTATGGAGGTATCAAGTTGCAAATTCATGGATTTCACACTTAATCTGTAGACTTTATTATCTTGCAAGACATAACTTTCATAATGGATAGAGACAAATATAAATTTTATCATATCATTTTTTACAGAATAAACAGTTCAAAATGTTGTGATATCTGACTTAACATGCATTAACATACATGTTCATGTTCATGTGAAGGATGCATAGCATATCATAACCAACACACATTTACATGTATTTGTTCAGAGCATGGTTTCAAATTATCGGCTGATTCCGATATATATTGGCAATATCTTATCAAGTTTTAAGATACCTAATACGACATTGACCCTATAATATCGACCGATATCATAGCCGATAATGGCAATATGACCAATAGTGCTGATATTAATGTCATTGGCTGATACCGACACCAATACCGATATCGAGATTTTAAACTATGTGTAACGCCCCTAAAATCCAAGCAATAGCGGCCGGCTAGCAGTGGATTCCAGAGCATTCAAACTTGCGACGTGCCAACCATTGGCCATAGGTCCGTTTGTCCGTCACTAGGAACATAACTCCGGCAGTTCAAAAAGAAACAGTTATACAAAAGATATATCACATCACAGATACATATAACATATATAATTGCTAGCGAAAGCAAAAACTAAACCTATATATCATACAAAAGAAGACAAAATGTAACATAATACCTCTGCAACCAAAACCAATACAACAAGGGTAGAATGAAACCCATAGGATGGAGCAATACTATTTAAATCTAATGAATCAATGGACTCTACATCTCAGCAGAGATCCCATCAATAAGTGCCTCTGCTGATGACCCATCTATAACCTGAAAAGAAATAATCAACGGGCATCAGAACGCCAGTAAATCGACCTAAAGTGGTTGCCTTCCGACTATGATCCCGAGGCTGGCTTAGTAGTAGGTCGGGGAGATAATCAATTGAGTCTAAAAATTTATAAGCATACATATATAAATATGATAAGCAGCAAAGACAATGATGTCAACATAATAAAATATGTATGAAGCACATGATGCAAATCATGAATAAGTATGTCAATGAATAAAACATGATACATCTCTTTTCACAGAAAATACAAAGGTCCAACTAGTACTAATCCCGAGTACCATTGACTCTGTGTATAGACTAGGAACTCTCTCTCGCTAATTACTGAGTAAATTTGCCCACAGACATCATACGAGAGTCCGGAACTCAAGGCTAGTCATAACTAGCACGCCGCTATCTAAGCGACCTACGAGAGCGATCAACTCAAGAATAGTTATCGTACTAGTTACGCCATCCTCAGAAGCGAATCAATTAACCAGAGAGTCATATCTCAGCCACGGGTAAAACTAGATGCTCAAACATGCATCAATATAATCACACGTGCCCATACACGTGTCCACACAAATCTCACGTGACTCACACACGTGTCAAGTCGAAACTTCGGCCAACAGGCCATTGGGATCTTCTGGTCTCATAACCAGGACATATATAAATATATAAGACATGAGATCCCAACTTAAACATTTCGGCCAACTGGCCAATGGGATCTCTAGGTCTCATGACCAGGATGTATTATAAAAATACGGGACATGAGATCCCAACTCAAACATTTCTGCCAACAAGCCAGTAGGATCTCCTTGTCTCCTGGCCAAGACGTATATAAATAAACGGAACATGAGATCCCACACAAGCTTGTATGAAATATTAGATTTTTTCATATATTAATATAAATCCACATCATTTTAAATCATCATACAAGGGTTCAAACCACACATGGGATATAGTTAAGTGATCTAACATGATCAATCTAGGCACATATACATCATTAGCATTTGTACCAAATTGAATAAGCTACATCTAGCAACCTAGATCATATATATATATATAGAGAGAGAGGTATATGTAAATCAGCTGACACAGGAGGCAACTCCGTCCTACGTCGCACTAAAAAAAATTAGATCTTTCGAATTTTTTTTCACGATCCGACCGCACATTATCATTCTCACGTTCTAAAATGTATGCATATAAAAAGCCAATTGAATTAGAGTTCGTTTACTCATTGATCTAATAGTTCCATTTTGTTCTACTGTTAAAAATACTTAATGTTTGAACCCAAAGAAAATGGCGTAAACAAACTCTAAATCAGGTGATTTTTATATGTATCTACCAGTGATCAGATCTTGAAAATTCAATCGAAAACTTGACTTTTGAGTGCGACATAGGATAAAGTTGCCTCATGTGCCAGCGATTCCCATTTTTTCACAGACACACATAGACTTGTGTCATTCCGGAAGGATTCGAGCCTGAATCCCTCCCACTCAAATACAACCTTCTGACATTCGAATATAAGATCCACTTCGTTGAAGTTGATCAATATTATTTCGAGTATCTAAAAACCAAAAATCAAGTGTTTTGAATAATTTTTTTCCATCCATCAAGCGGCGCAAAATGGACGGCCGAAAGTAGTGAGTTGGTTAGATCTACGTCTTTAGACATACAAATTCTCGATCCGGCCATTTGATCATGATCTAAACATTTAAAATCCCTACAAACCAATTTTTTTTAGGTTTCAAATATTCTACACCGTTAAACTAACCAACTCACTATTTAATCCGTCCTTTTTTCCCCTACTTGATGCATGGGCAAAAAGTATTCAAAACACTTGATTTTTGATTTATAGATACTTGAAATAATATAGATCAACTTCAATAAAGTGAATCTTGTATTCGAATGTTGGATGTTGGTTTTCAAGTGGGAAGGATTCAGCCTTGAATCCTTCCGGAATGACACACGTGTGTGTGTGTGTGTGTGTGTGTGTGTGTGTGTGTGTGTGTGTGTGTGTGTAGAACAAACTTACACATAACGTATCATGGAGGAAATCAAGTCTTGAAAGGAAACTTGCCTCAAACACCAAGCATGAAAAAGGATAATAACAAGCTTGTATCATATGAAAGTAGATCTATACTCCTAGAGCATAAAAGTCACATTTTTTATCATTCCACTTTAGTTCAAATTAACATATAAGCAAAATAATATCAATTAGCATATAGATCTAATTAATTTAACTAGATCTAACAATTCTAGCATGTAACATGTAACTACTAGATCGATTCTATATATATGCCTAAGCAACAAGAAAACATGGAAGAGGAAACCAAGTGAGAACTTGCCTCAACACGAGAGATGGAAGAAGATGGAAACATGCATCAAGATAAAAATCCAACATGCTTGCCTCCACTCCTCCTAGTCGTAAGCATCACCAAGTCATGCTTCTCCACTGAGGGACCTCGTTCTCTCTTCAACACCAAGAACAAAGGGAGAGGAAAGAAAATGGAACGAATCTAATGAGCCTATCATGCATATTTATAGAGATATTTGCCTCCTTGCTATTCATGCCTTCTTACTATTCAAAAATCACAGGTGTTGCACCCTGGTTCAGACCAAGTGAGCAAATAGAAACTTCAAGCACATGAAAAGAGGAGAAACAAGAGTTTTAATTGACTTGACAACTTCAGCCACAACAGCAATGTAACCGTTAAAATATCAAACTCGTTTTTCATCATTTAGTACCTCATCAAGTGGTGTTGTATCAATGTCTTCATCATCCATACCTATGGGTTACAAACAAACATGAAAATTATACCAAACTTATGGGAGAAACATTAGTACCCACGACATCAGTCTTTGGACATATTTTTGTTTGTTGTTAACTACATATACAATTATAAGTATGAATATTATTTCGCAAGCCTTTAAACAAAAAAAGGCGACATACATTCCACCCTTACACTAGGATGCTGATGCATGAATGCCATTCAACAGTGACTGGGAGCCAATTGCTAACATATGGAAGTTAACCAAAACATACCTCAACAATTATTATGCTATGTGAATATGAAATAACTTATTTAGGATGTTGATCCTCTTAACTTATAATTGATTGTGATAATAAAAACATTTCATATTCACAAATCTATTCAACTATGAATGAGAACCATAGGATAATGTGCCTACAAGCTAGATGAGTATCGGGTATAACTAAGTTATGTTCAAATCAAAATATATGAGAGATTAGACGTATAACCCTAATGCATAGAGTAAACAGGCAAATGGAAGTCTTGGAATCCTTTAGCGCACCTTTCTTTCTCGTCAAAATTTTGACTTGTAGTATTATCCCAGAACCTCAAAAGCTCTAGACATGATTTGATGATTGATGGCTTCAACACTAATACAACTATCTAAGGAGACGAAAGGTGGGAGAGGGCTTGGTCTCTGTGAAGAACTTTTGGAAGCTAGGAGATTCTCCTTAAAATTTTATCTCTTGTGTGTTTGAGAGACTCCACAATAGGAGTATATATAGGAACCTAAGCCCCTCTCTAAGCCTCATCTTCTAGAAACTCTAGCACTAAACTGACTCGATTTTAGGCCTAAGCTGTTCAAGTGCAGGCGAGGCAAATTTGGCCCTTATTGATTTGTGTTTGGGTATAACATCCAACAAGAATAATTATGCCACACCCCAAGTGAATGACCCCGCGTTGAATGTGAGCTAGACTAGTATATATAATTGATAATTTGGAGAAGAAAAAGTTTCAGTATCTATATTCATAAAGCAATTACATCAATATATATAGATACAAGAAAGAGTAGATAGATAAGAAAACGAGTAGTAAGATAAGGTAAGATAAGGGTAACTAAAGATAAGGGTATCTAACAATAAGAAAAAGATATCTAAAGATAAAGAGTATCTAACACCCCCCTCAAACTCGCGGTGGATTAAACATCGAGAGTTTAAACAAAATCTCGCGAAATATAGTTGAGGTCTGTGACTTGGTGAATAATTTAGCCAACTGAGCTCCGAAGGAACATAAAGAAGAGTAATCTTGCCTTTTTATATTCTTGATGAGTAACAATCTAAATATGTTTTGTGCGATCATGAAATCAAGATTGGAGGCGATAGCAATGGCATTCTTGTTGTCACAATGCATGGGACCTGGAATAACCACAGAGACACCCATATCACACAAGAGGTCACTTAACCACCAAAGCTCTAAAGTAGCATCAACCATCGCACGATATTTAGCCTCGGTGTTGGAGCGAGACACAACATCCTGACTGCTACGCCAAGAAATGAGAGAGGAACCCAAAAAAAATGCAAAAGCCTATTGTGGAGCAGCGTGTGTCCGGATCATCAGCCTATCCAGCGTCAGAATAAGCTCGTAGAGAAAGAGATGAATCAGAACTATACAACAATGATCGAGAGATGGTGCTTTGAAGATAATGAAGCACATGAAATAATGCCACATAATGAACAAATGTAGTAGCACAACAAACTAACCGAGGACATGAATAGCCTAAGAAATATCTAGTTGAGTAGCAGAAAGATATATAAGGGATCCCACTAGTTCCCGATACCGTGTGCGGTAACGGAGTACCATCACCGCGCCTGAGTTTGAGATGAAGCTCCATAGGTGTGTGAAAACAGAAGAGGATGTAGGAGTAGCATGATCACTTAGGGTGACGCACTGAAGAAGATCAGAAATGTACTTCTATTGAGATAGAAGATAACCACGAGACGAGTAGCAACCTCAATACCAAGAAAATAGCGGAGAAAACCTAAATCTTTCATTTCAAACTCAGATTGAAGATGCCACTTCAGAGATGCAATAGCGACAAGATCACTTCCGATAATAACCATGTCATCAACATATAAGATGAGAAGCACAATACCGTGGGGAGTGGAGCGCCGAAACACTGCATAATCAGCCATACTATGTGTGTAACCACCAGATAGGATAGACAATCAAAAACGCTCATGCCAAGCGCGGGGCGCCTGTTTTAAACCATAAAAAGCTCATCAAAGTCTCCATACATGTCTAGGTAGAGAAAAAACAGCAAGAGGAGACAATATATAAATAACCTCAGAGAGATCACCATTCAGAAAGGCATTTTTAACATCCATCTAATAGAGTGGCCATTGTCGAGCAGCAGCGAGAGCAATAAGAGTGCGAATAGATGTTATTTTCGTCACAGGAGCAAATGTCTCCTCATAATTAATACCATACTCCTGTGTGAATCCCCTTGCAACAAGACGAGCCTGGTACCGTTCAACAAAACCATCAAATTTTGTCTTGATTTTATATATCCATTTGCAGCATATCAGATTTGCACCAGGTGGCATGGGAATAATGCCCGAAGTATGGGTGCGTTGGAACACAACCAGTTCCTCATTTATTGTATGTTGCCATTCTCGAGATTTGACAGCCTCAGAATATGACTTAGGTTCCTGTCGAAAGTTAATAGTAGAGACAAATGCTGAAAACTCAAAAGAATATGTGATAGCAGAAGTGCAATACCGAGCAGGAAGGTGACGGTTGCGTTAAGAATTTCTACGAGGAAGAGGCTGATCACCCGATGAAGTTGGAGCAGATAATGATGACAACATCTGAAAACGTATATCCTTAGATGTTAACTCAGCCACTGCTTCAGTGAGGTTGGGTGATGGATGGTGATAAAGAATACTGCTACGAAGTGCCTCAAATTCAGGACGAAGTCACATAACAAAGTGGAACAGATTCTGGTGATCTCTCTGCTTCTGAAACTCGAGAGCAAAGACAGACATGAAATCTGAAAAGAGAACTGGTCTGCAGTTCCTCCCAATATCAGGAAAGTAGAGAATAGACGTTCTGAATGAAGCGTTCCTCCTGCTTGGCCTCCTGAAGAGCCTGGCACAGCTGATGCTCCCGAGCAGCACCAGTCTGTATGAACATACGACTTAGGACTAACCACTGCTCTCTGGATGAAGTTGAATGACTGATAGACAGACGAATGGGAATGGAGACCGATCGCATAATATATGCATGATTTGTTCATTAGTGCGAACCCACTGATCCTGAATAACTGCTGATGTAGTGTGAGACTGAGAGTCCAATGTAGAAGCATACAATGATGGAGTGACAGTTGACGGACATTTTAGGATGCCTTGAATATAACTCCAGAATCCAAAAGCATGAAAATTATACTGCATTGTGAGAGCCCATGCAGTGTAATTCTCAGCGCTTTAGAGTTGAAAATCTAGAACGTGAAAATTGAATAACTGTTTCTTATCCATGAGAAAGACTGATAAAAATCAAAGGCTAAATAAAACCCAAAGAAGGGCTAAGCAGAACCCAAAAGGGTTAAATAAGATCCAAAAGGATAAAAATCAAAACCTAAAGGCTAAACCTAAAAGGGATGAAACTGAAAGCCAAGAGAGTTATAGATCCAAAAATGATAAAAATCAACAAAGCCCAAAAACTAGACCCAAAAAAAGGTTAAACTGGAACCCAAAAGGGTTAAAATAGATCCAAAAAGGATAAAAATCAAAGCCTAAAGATTAAACCCAAAAAAGGTTAAACTGGAACCCAAGAGAGCTCTGATACCATAATAATTTGGAGAAGAAGTTTCAATATCTATATTCATAAAGCAATTACATCAATATATATATATATATATATACAAGAGAGAGTAGATAGATATGAAAACGAGTAGTAAGATAAAGTAAGATAAGGGTATCTAAAGATAAAGGTATCTAACAATAGGATAAAGATATCTGAAGATAAGAATATCTAACAATAATTCCTATAAACTCAAGAATTGATCATAACTAGTATTTCTTAGGGAAAGCCCATAGAAAGACTAAAGTTAAGCATGCTTGGATAAAAGCAATTTCAGACTTGGGCGACATATAATCTTGTGGTAAGTTCTCATTCGAAGCATTACAAATGATATCAATCTATGTGTGGAACTTTCAAATGAAGCTAAGTGCTACATGGAGTTAAGCGTCATGCCACATAGATCTAGTGGGGGTCAAGTCTTTAATTCGTGAGAACCACCATTATAATCAACGAGAGTGAAATCTTACATGTCTTGCAAAGTGTTAACATGGCGAGGATCTAAACAAGGGGAGAAGCGAATAAATCCCACGTGAAGTGAGTTAGAAGGCTCGCCAATATAAAATAATCAAACAACTCGAGCTTGCATTTCTTTTAGGGAGGGACTAGGATAAAACTCTACAGTTAAGTGCGATCAAGGGAGATTAATTTATGTAACCCGCTAAGAAATTCTCACTCAAATGTTACAAATAATATTAGAACTATCACTCATTGAAAGAAGAGTGTGAAAGTAAGTGTTGCATGGAGTTAAGCACTATACAAGTGAAAATGTGTGGAACTAAAAGTTACACTGAAAGAGTAGCCTGGCAAGGATACAATACATTAAATGGAGGGAGCACGTCACACCCGAAGTGAATGGCCTCAACAATAGTGTGAGATAGAGGTTATTCAGTATATAATAATTCTTACAGCATTTTTTAGAAAGAAACTGTGGAAAAATCTATAGTTTAATGTGCTTAAACGAGAGCAATTTCGGGATAGGTGATCCTATTGAAAGGTCTCACCCAAAGAAGGCTTCTGTCTGCTTTCAACAGCAAACGAAACTTAAAAATATTTTGTGCGCAATTTGATATTGCTTCAAAACATTGTACCCTATATCTAGAACTATCTTGTATGCCAATGTTATTTAATCCAAATCTATATCTAACTGCACTTTTCCAACATGCATACAATAGAGGCATCTCAAGTTCCAAATAATTTGAAAATTAACCAACAATTTACTCACAGTAAGTATATACACTTCAAGAAGTTTGTCAAGTTGGCTTATTATCTTCAATATTAACTTCTTAAAGCTGAAATGGTCAGAAAGAACATTACATCCACTAAGATTATTGCTTTCAGCTTTCAGCTACACTTTAATCAAATTTTCAGTAAATTATGGTTATTGCACAATGTTGACTCCTCAATTACAATGACTAAATAGATTGTGATATCTCTTTGCTATTAGTTAAGGACTTTTCGAATCCCCCAAGAAACTATGTAAAGCCACTCTGATGCAGACTGCCATGGGAAAGAAATTTCATTTAATTAGAATGAAGAGGGAAACATGTTACGTGCCTCTGATTGCATTCATAGTCACATACAATAAGTTGCTTATTTTAGACTTTAGCTACTGCAGAAGTTTTCTGTATAACCATTTGGGCTGAAGTTTTCCATATAGAGCACACATGATTTATATATATATATATATATATATATATATATATATATATATATATATATATATATATATATATATATATATATATATATATATATATATATATAATATAGAGAGAGAGAGAGAGAGAGAGAGAGAGAGAGAGAGAGAGAGAGAGATGTTAGATATCATAGGTAAATTAATTATAATTACTTATTACACTAACAAGAGAGGGTCCTTACCCTTTCACCAATTACTTCATCTCCTTCCAATTAACTGCACAATGCACACGTACAAGAGATTAAAATTAGAGCAAGCTTATTTCTACCAAGCAGTTGTTAATTCCTACATGAAATGGTCAAACAAATAGAAACTTCCTATTGGGTTAATTGGAAAAGGACAATACAAAAGTTAAAAAATATATAAATAACTGATATAGAAATGAAAGAAGAAGATAAATGAAATATAATCATTTATCCATATGGAAAAAGAAGGTAATAAAATAGAATGATTTTCTAAATGTTATAGAAAATGAAAAGATTCATGTACAAGTTAATCGGAATTAAGTTAGTAATAATACAAATTGATAATAATCGCATTTGCGCAAAGACCCAACCACATATACAAAGGTGTTGTTTCCGATACGAAAAAGGACCACACAAAAAAAATTAGCATACAAGCAATATGAAATATATCAATGCAGACATGGATAAGATGAACACATTACACAAAAGCCAGCAACAAACCACTGAAAACAGTGGGTACACAATCCAAAGACACAAAGGTTGGATACTCCACTCTAGCCGTGTAGGAGTGGAAAACGAAAGTTCATGTTTTGCACTTTCTAACTCCAGTCCTGAATTTGAGAAACATCAAATAAAATAATCTGAAAGACTACCAATAAGGTAAATAATTTTTATTCTTGTAACGGATTGCTTGGTTCCAACAAGGGTTAGTTTCAAGTTTCCACAGTTTGAAAAGTAAATTAAATTGAATGTCTGAGTGTTGTTCAAATTCCAGTGAGCATAAATATTTTTTCTCTGTTTTATTACTTCTTCTTCTTTTTCTTTTCTTCTTTGATGCTTGACCACTGAAGATGTTTGCATTTTGTTGTCCACCCAAGTAAGATCAATATTCCTATCGTCGATGTAAACAACTCACTGGCTTTTCTTCAGTAGAGGCTCTTTAAACTGATAAGTACTGGGCCACTTATAACCCTGCCCTAATTGCTTTACACTTATAACCCTGCCCTAATCGCCTTATTAAACCCTGCCATAATCGCCTTATATTTACCCTCCCCTAATCACCTTATTAGTCCTGACTAAAACCCATTTTTATTATTCTACTAAAAAATGACACGGACACGGTAATTTGGAGAAACCGATGCATCAAATTTTAAAAGTTTAAATTAAATATAAAACAACAGGACACTGCCATTCAGTGTTGTGTCTATATCTGACATGGACATGGCTCCACAATAGAACTGTCTATGCGAAATAGCTATTAAACATCCATTTATTATCCCTTTTTTTATGTGCCAATCAAAAACTATTTGCCTTATTATCCTTTTCATCGGTATATCTATTATCCAACGAGCTGAACGTCTTTGAGCTCAATTATGTGCAATATCTGGCTCTTAACCTTTGTTTTCGATATCTTTACCCCCATTTGTTCTCTTCCTTTCCTTCGCTTTTATTACTTTCTTGATTTTGTCACATCTGTAAGCCTCCTTAGCACTAGCCTAATTGTTGACAGATGACGCAGAGGCATTTCATACCGTCTCAAATCTTGGCAACACATTGATGCATGGCGACAAAGACAACATTCGGTGTTCCTCTTATCACGAGGGGATTCTCAATGCATTGCCAATTCCATTTAATGTCATCTGATGGCTTTTTATTTCAATGTGTGCCGCCTTTCTTTGCTTTTTTGCGTCCAGCTATTGAATTAGAAGCTCTAGATGATATCATTTATTCAATTCACAAAACCTTCAACTATGATGAAAACGTTTAACGAGTGATCAGATTTGTACAGCTCATAATAGTAAACAGGAAAAACTAAGAACTAATTCTACTTTAACATTATTATTATTTTCAAAAAGTTAAACCTATGCCTACTGTCAACAACAATGCTAACTGTTGCTGCTGACTGCAACAATGCCAGCTGTTTTTTTCTGCTAGTACTAGCAATGGGCCAATGGTTGTTAATGCAGCAGGAGCAACAGTGTCTGGCAGCGCCAATTTTCACCCCGGAATTTTATAAAAAAAATATATAGGGAAGTTTAAAAACAGGGTCAGTGACACTATTATTGATGATTATTGACTTTGTTTGGTGCATGCTGCCGTCACTGAAGAGGCAGGGGGATTTAATTGAGAGAATGAATTGCAGGAGCGAGAATTAGGGACCCGTGACTTTGTTGAATATGTTTTTCTCCAATTAAAGAGTACCTCATTATTATTTAGTAGGTTTAGTTTCATGTAATTGTTGATTCAGGCGGCATAAGCAGAATAAACCTGTATGGAAGGCAGCCTACAGCCTTAGCCACTGAGGCATATGCCTTAGCCCTCTTCAACCATATTTTGCACAACACACTCAAAGAGTTGCTCTTTTCTTCTGAGATTCTGTAATTTTTTTTATTTTACTGTTGTCACAAGTTGTCACTTTATTTAGCTTGTGCTGTTTCTTGGGAGGCAAGCCTAGCTAGGGCCTGAACCTCTGAGGTAGATGCGTTTGTGCACACTCTTTGACCATCTTTTGCCGCATCCTCAAGAGTTCTTTCCACATTTGTTCTTTTTAGATGCAGTTTTTTTATAATAAATAATCCTTAAAGCATCACACAATCACTTGAGCCATTTATGAAGAAATGATCCATCTATTCTAGAACAGGAACAAGTTCAAAATAAGTTCGATCATCTATACTTGTGATCTTTTAAACTAGAAAATGATAGATAAATTGATTGTATTTCTTCTGAACGGCTCTGTTTATCATCAACGAAAAGCAAAAACCATTTTTGCCTGTGATGTCTAAACCTTTCAGAACAAAGTTAGCTATCTTAGAAGAGACTGTTAGGTTAAATTATCTAAGTTTTTGGATTAACAGTCTGAATTTAAGACCTAGACAGATCAGCTCATGACCAAAATACTGATTATTTAAGCAACATACTTAATGGAAAGAAGTGAAGCGTAATATGCCACATTATGCTTATAGTTAAATAAATTCTGGGACCATTATTGCTCAGACTGGTGGGAACATTTGCGATTGGTGGATGAAAAGGATTCATGTTACCAATCCCAAAAATTTGGGATGAAGGCTTTGTTGTTATTGTATCAACTATCAAGTGTAATTAGTACCAATAAGTAATGTACGCGAGTCGATTCTATGAGGAAAAGTAATGAACCTTGTAAGTCTTTGTTTGAAGTAGATTCTAAGTTCCTGCACAGAACCACTCTTGCAAACCATTTCAGGTGATGCCTCAACAGATTTTTTAACAATGGCAACAATATCTCCCAATGGATACTTCTCAGCATTTGAAGCCAAGAATCCTGCACTGTTCAATATTTCCTGCAGACAAAACAGGAAAGGAAGAGCATAAGTTGAATTGTCAATGTGCATTTGCAATATTACACAGCTTGAGCGATAGAGTCTGAAATGCGACACCTCATGATCTGTCAGCATACATTTGCAAAATTGGAGTTTTAGCACTTCATGAAAGTGGCAGATTGACTGCTTATTCAAAACTTGTCAACATATGAAAGATAAGCAAAAGGATCAAAGATTGGTGGAAACACGGTATGACTGGAAATCAAAAATAATAAAAGCTTCAACTTCTTGCATATATTACTGTCTTCTAGTAATTTATCAGGTTTTCAATATTTAATGACGTCATCTATTTTCCTCAGGCATAGAGGAAAGAAGCATAACTTCAAGTAACATAAAGTTTTTGTCCAATGAGAAGTTCTACGGCTTTTGTAGTTAATATTCAACAGGCATGATAGATGACAAATGTAAAAGTTTTCACTTTTCAGATTCAACAGGCATGAGAGATGACAAATGTAAAAGTTATCACTTTTCAGAATGAGAATGAAGGTAACAAAATAGAAAGCAACTCATAGAGAGAGGAATACAGTTCATCATTTTATTCTTTTAACATTTATTCGGTAAAAATGGAAATGAAATGGAAGAAGTGCCTTCATAATTATGTGATAAATTAAGTGTCAACTATCATAGCATGTGGACACAGAGAGAGGGGAAAAGGAGAGGGAGGTGGAGAGGAAAAGTGGACAAAAGAGGATTATTCAGCCTCATACAAAGCATCCAAAAAACAGCTATCTCGGATCCCGCACTTGAGGTGCAAAGCTCAGACCTTTCCACTGTTTGATGGCACCATTTCTGGGCATGAGTTACCGAGGTGGGTTGCTAAAAAGCCTTGGGGTATGGAAGTGGGTTGTGCTAAAGTTGGCTGCCCGCTAACTTCCAGAATGCACTTGGTTCTACATCTTGAAATGTGGTTTGACAAAACCGCCCTAAATGCATAGATACTTGATCCATAACATCATTAATATACTCTATTATGGGCTGAATTATCAGCAAATTCCCCAATACTCACCAGAATATTATATTTGAAGTTCAGTTCAAGGGCCTTGGAAAAGTAGCTGTATCCATCTTGTATTACTGGATACAAATTACGAACATGCTCCGTGATTTCCTATGAGACACATAGCCAGCAAAAGAATAAAAGAATTAAGTCCATAAAAGATAGAACAGACAGGATTCATGTAATAGCTGATAACAAAAGCAGTTGGATTATTATCTGTACTATTGAATGAATAAACAGTTTGGAGTTTTATATGTATTAAATAATTTCTAATGTTAGGGTCATAAAGAAGCGAAGCCAATGTCTTATATGTCGACTTATTCTTACAACTGTTCTAGTTTAACTATCCACATGTTTTCAGTTAGCATTCATGAGTCATGACTAAAGGTCTTAGTGAAGGCATATTGCTCGATAGGAATGAGTGGAGAAAGCTGATCCATGTGCCCGATCCGGCGTAATTCTCTTTTGTTCATGTAGCCTACCCCAAATACTTGGGACAAATGGCTTAGTTGTTGTTGTATTCATGAGTCATGACGCAAGTATCATAACTGAAATGAACTCTCTAATTATAGCTTAAACTAATTTTTAAAGCAAAACTAAGTGAGAGCCAATGTGGCTGTAACCCTGGGCCAGGAGCTTCATTTTTTTGGGGTGATTACTTAGCCATGTGTTAGATTCAGCCCATGAATCATGGACAGGGATGCGGCACCGGATATGACATGACACGGACACAACAATATGGCAAATCCTTAAAATGTAAGATACGGGAACACGGTCATATGAAAACCTGTAGTGGTTAGGATGTGTTCTATTGAAAGTAAAATAAAAATAAAAATAAATTCTAAATAATTTACACCACAACTCCTAATAAATTAACAAGAAAAAAAATCTAAAAGTAATTTAATTAATATCTCATTTTGTTCGTGATGTGTTTAGGTTCTATTGACAAACTATTTTTTTTTCATGTTTAAGAGACATTCTTTTTCATGTATATGTAAGCTACATGTGACTTTTAGGTCTCCATCACGTTATCTTTTGATTTTATTTAACGTCATTATGGTGTCGGACATGATCCGACACATGATTTCATGGTTTTCTAAAAACCAACATAGCTTCAAAGTGTTTGATACGAGTTAGGCAAGTGTCGGTGTCCGACACGTGTCTAACACGGACATAATGACACTCACTTTGAAGAATCTGTGCTTCATAGAATTTAGTTGCTAGATTAGTATCAAATATTAAATAATCAAAACAAAAGTGGAATCTTTAGATCCAATGTGCATGTTGTCTTTCGCCAATTCAAAAGCATTATACGCTGCCTCCTGTTATAATAGTTTCTACTCTTTCCTCCTTTATCAATTTTCAAGAATGCCACCTTGTATTGCCATGTAACCTTACTATTCCTTCAATTTCTTCAAAACCAACAAGATGCGAGGAAAATGGAAAGTAAAAAGTAAAATATTTTCTACCTTCCTAACTTTTTATCTAACATTTCACCTCCCAACTACCAAATAGGCCTTTATCAAGTTTAAGGACAAACTTCATGTGTTTTGATGGAAATGAATTCTAAAACCTATCTGATGGACTGATGATGAACTGGTTCCTAACCTGTTTGAGTTCGAAAAAGTTACTATATATAGATATAGTAACTGTTTGAGTTCGAAAAAGTTACTATATCTATCAAATCATAGGATAAAGAAACTTGGTTATTAAGTTGAAGACAAAAGGAATGTACAGTTCTTTGGCTCCAGAAGTTTTCTTACCCCGCTCTGCTCAGATCTAGCATCAAGTGAAGAGATGCACAACACGACAACTACTTGTCAGTATTCATGAGTGGACTTAGCAAAATAAGCTAGGAAAGGAATTTGCTGCTACCTCATGCCCCCAAAGAACCTTTGCTACCAAGATGTAGAGCTGCAACTCAAGATTGGCCAGTACTTTTCCATTGTCGGGAGCGAATATGAAACCTGTGAAATGAGAATCAAGCAATGAACACACTAAATAAAATTGGCATACTATTTATCTCATTAAAAAGGGTGCATGCAACATGTAATGTTGTAAGGTTAGGATGCTTGGGAAATTAAGCACCTTCTTCATATCAGACTCTGATCTAGTGTAACATGATGGCCAGGTTCATCATCGTAACTGGCCAAAGCCCATCTATTTTGAAAAAAAAGGTTACAATGATGAATTAGTCTACAGTGTGAAGCCAGTTCAATTTTTATAACAGAATAAAAAGTTCTTATGTGATGTATATTCGCATTACATTAGGCTTCTTCCTTGCACATTCATTTTATAGGTTGAGAACAAAATAAAGAGAACACTTCTTTTAGTGAACAAGTTATCTCATGATGCAATAGATAAGAAAGATATGTATCCAAAAAAATTTTGCAAACAAATAGTCAGTGATTGTACGTATACAATATACCTAAAAAAATTTGTCTCCTTTAATTTTTAAAACGTTAAGTCTGAGTTATTGTACGTATGTAGTATACACACTCTTATTAAAAATTCTGAGACTGCCTTCTTCTTTATCAGAATGTGCCCTTCCCTCAATTAGAATACATAACTTGCCCGACATGGTATGGACATTACCATCCACACCGATCATGTTACCCAAGTACCCTCTCACCGGCGATAGCTTTGTTGGCCCAAAGGCCTTCCACTCTAGTTTTGATGATGACTCACTCATGTAGTTATGTTTACTAATAATCTTGTGTTTCTAAGTTTCAGATCATTAGCAGGTTATTAGTTTTGATGATTAGCTTCAACAAGGGTTTTGGAAGCATATCATGGTGATTCCGGTGCCAAAGCTTCAAGATTATACCTTTGCACTTGGAAGATCACGGTTTGGGAGCTAGTCTACTTGAAGATAGAAGATCTACAAGCAAGACTTAGGTATCCTAGTTTAGATAGAGTTTTTAGATCCATTTGTAAAGCTTAGTTTAGTTGATATGCTCAAGTGCACAAAACACACACGTTTTATGATTTGGTATTTGGTTTTCATGAATAATAGATCAAAACAAGTTTACATATGTTATATGTATAGTAGATGTTTTCTATTTATACATACATGCTTTAACTTGGTAAACAAACTTATTTTGACATTCCTATTCATGTTTTGGAAAAATCTAGTTTGATAAAAATACAAGTTTTATTTATGATAAAATTGGCAAGACTCAAAAATGAATTGATATGATTGATATATGTCTTGAAATTTTTATCACAAGTTTAGTTTTCAAGTAAAATGATAAAACATATTTTTGTGGATTTTTTAGAAGTGTTAAAAGATTTTTTACAAATTTTCTATCTCAAAAATCTGCCCAGAAAAACTGTATTTCAGGCAGACCGGTCGACCGGGACAGTCGACCGGCTGCTGTGTCCGGATATGCACAGGCTGTGCATGTCCGTCGGTCGACCGGGTCACGGACCCAGTCGACCGATATAGAGAGTCTGCTCTCTGTATCTTTTCGGTCGACTGGGTCGGTCGACCGATAGAAGGAAACTGTGTTTCCTCCTTGTTGGTCGGTCGACTGGCAGTCGACCGAAGCCCCAACGGTCATATTTTCGACCGTTGCCGGTCGACCGGGCCGGTCGACCGGTGGCTGTCAGAATTGCCACATCAGCCTAACGGCTAGTTTTCTGGTTTGGCCTATATATACCCTATTCATTTGGGATTTTGGCTAAGGTTTTGAAGAGAAAAAATTTCTGGTTTTCAGCAGAGTTTAAAAGAGTTTTTAAAAGAGTTTTAGTGCTTTTAACTTCTCATCTTTATTGATTTGGGTTTTGGAAAAATCAAAGAAATTGGAATTTGGGATTTTTGTATTGGCATTCATTCTCTATCTTTTACAAGAAATTTCCCAAGTGTTTTTTCTTTGTTGCTTGTTTTCCAAAACACCTAGTTTCCACACTTGAGCTATCTTCTATCCTAAACTATTAGGATCTTTGTTTTTGTGGAAAAGAAAGAAAAGAGAAAGAAAAGAGAGTTTGTGGTTTTGGAACCACTTGTTGTAAACACCCTTTATTTGTGAATCCCTCTCGGTAGAGGTGATCGGGTGATTGGTTTGTGAGCCTCTTAAGGAGAGGCATTTGTTGTGGTTGGCTACGGGCCGTATCCCTCTTCGGTAGAGGTGGATTGTGTGTTGTATTGCCTCGGTGGCATTGTAAGTTGAGAGAGGAGTTAGGGGCTCCTATAGTGGATTAGAAATCCTACACGGTAGTGTAGGCGGGGATGTAGAGCTAGGGGCTCGAACCTCGTATCATATCCTTGTGTTTGCGATTGTCAAATATCTCTAACTCTCTCTCTTTACATTTGTGCAAGCATTCATTTCTTACAAGCATCATTCATTTCATACTTATTATATACTTGCTTGTGTTGCCTTGCATCTTTATATTGCAATTCATTATTATATGCTTGGCTTGATTGTGTGTGCTTGATATTGCTATATCCTTGATTGCTTGGATTGCTTGTGTGTGTGTGCCTAACTTATACTCATCCAACAAGAGCTTCACATAGCACCTCAACCCATTTTAAGGGGAATCAAGAGGAGTTAGTTCAGAGCCTCGCAAGGGGAATTCGGCTACACTTGTTGAATTGTATTAGTTTGTCCAACACTTGCATTAGCTTCCGCTTTTAGAGCATTAGAGTTTGCATTTAGCCTTAGATTAGCATTTACACCTATTCACCCCCCTCTAGGTGTACTTTCAATTGGTATCAGAGCTAGTGCTCCTGATATTAGGCTTAACATCCTAGGAGTGATCCATTTGCTTGCTAATCTCTTGTTTGCATAATACTTGTTTGCATACATTTAGTTTATCATGGACTTCATGACCCCACCTATGTATGATGCTTCCAACATTCTTGTTTGGAAGACTAGAATGTCCATTTACCTTCAAACCCTAGGTTTACATACTTTCCTTGCGGCTACCAAGAAATGCTATCTTGGTAACCTCATTCATATAGGGGCCAATGCACAAGCCCTAGAGGCCATTAGAAGCACTTTACCTAAAGACTATCTTTTATGTGTTTCTAATCTTGATTCCGCTTTTGCAGTATGGAACAAGTTGACAACAACCACCACCTCCAAGCTTCAAGTCCAAATCCAACAAGAAGAGGAATCTAGTGGAGAATCCGAATCACAACAATGCTACATGGTCCAAGGGAATGACTCCCTTGAGGTACAATCGAAAACTCAACTAGATAGTAATGATTGTGCTAGTTCTTCAAATGATTTTGTTGATCCCCATGCTTTAAATGAAGAACTATCTATTGTTTGTGAAAAAACTAATAGAAAAATATAACTTGTTGAAAAAGAAGAGTCTAGGCATTAATAATGAAAATAAAAATTTGATTGCTAGACTTGATGTTGTTTTGCAAGAGAAGGATGAGATTGCTAATGAAAGGGACTCATTAAAATCTCAACTTAATCTTGCTTTAAATGAAAATAAAATTTTGAAAAATAAAAATGATTGTGAAGATGTTTTGAAGAAAAATGATTCTTTAACTTCAAAACTTGATTTTGTTTAAAAAGTAACCATTCTTTGAAAAATGAAATTGAATTTATTTCAAAGAATTAGAAATTTGTTTAAAGAAAAATATTGTTTTGAAAAATAATATGGATGCACATGTTTGCCATGCTAGGGTAGTTTCACCTAGAACACCTATTGCATGCCACACTTCTTCTTTGATTAACAATGATATATCCATGCTTAAGAAGAAGGTTGATTGTTTGGGCTCCACTATGAGCCAATGTGCCATGAACCACACTCGCTTGGAAACCTTGGTTCGTATGAAACAAGTTCCAACTTTTATGCATGCACACCCTCCACGGCATACACATGCTCCTCACGGACACACTTCTCACATGTTTGCTCATGTGTACACATGTACACATTGTGGTCGTAATGGCCACCTTGCTAAATTTTGCTTTGATAGATTAAATAATGTAAATTTAGCAAATAAGTTTGTTTGGGTTAGAGAAGGGACTAACCCCCATGGACCCAAGAAGGTATGGGTACCAAAGACCACCCCTCCAATTTTGATGTAGGTGTGGGGTCTCACATGACGTGAGAGTGTTGACACCTTGGAGTGGATGCGTTCCGGACTTAAAGGAAATCATATGGATGCATCACTTTCAAGGGAAGAGTTGGTGGGAGGACCACCTTATTTTGGAGAATTAGAGAAGTGCCCTCATCGGTTTTGGTATAAATCTCTAACTCTCATATTATTTGTTTACATGCTTTTATGATTCATTATTTATAGCATGTCTCATTTGTTTAAGCATATTTTTGATGTCTTTGGATTAGTGTGTAAATTCCATGATTATTAGATCCATGACATACATGTATAGTATTTGAGACACATATGCTCACTTGAATTCATATTTAGTGTTCTCACCGTTTGTTTAGCTATAATGTACATCATGAATCTAATACATGTGAATTTACATAGTAATCATGTTTTAGTTTTATCATGATGTTCTTTTATGATTGTTTTAATGTTTCATGTGGTGATAACATGTTTAAATGTAGATTTTATCAAAACTTGCATTATACTTGTACAAATAGTGAACTACAATTATTTCTTATATGCTTGTTCTTCATGCTCACTTGTATTCACTATATGCACACGTATGAGCTAAGTTTTGATGATTCGTTCATTTGCACTTGTTATGTCCATTTGCATGTTTATGTATTTTAGAATTCAAATAAAATAATTTTTGATGAATCTTATATGTGTTTTATTTAAAAATATGGTATTCATGTTTGTTTTAATGCTTCATGACTTGATTACATGTTTAGATGTTAGTTTTCATTAAGACTAGTTGTATACTTGTACATATAATGGGAAACAAATTAATCTTTATATATGTTTGAGCTTGAATGCATATTTGTACCCATTAGATGTGCTAGTATAGTCTAGTTTTGATGATCCATACATTTTAGACTTGTATTCATATTTTTGGATTTATAAGAGTTTTTATTTCATGTATATGTTTATTTTGCCAAAACATTAAGATATACATGTATACCTCTTGAGTCATTTGCCTTCAATGCAAAATCTATTTATGGACTCAATTGTGTTTAGGGATATGTATGTATACTTAGTGTAGTGACAATTCATACATATACCTTGAAATGAAATTGATTTTGGATGAAAATTTAGTTTTTCATGTTTCATGTATTATAAGTTTAACCTCATGTATATGTCTTTCTAGTTCAAACTAATCTTATACATATACATCCTTTTTGAGCCACGTGCCTTCATGCATATACTTTAGTGGACTCGTTGAGTTTTGGATATGTATGTATATTTTAGTTTGCATCAGACATACATATGCCATTGAAGATTAAACTAGTTAGTTTTATGATTTTCTAATTTTGATGTTTAAAGGAATAATTGAGTTTAATGAAATATTTTTCATGATTATGATCTTCACATTTTATTTGTACACTCATATCTATTACTCATGTTTTGTTTCTCATGAGTTGTGCTTAATTGATTAGAGTAATAATTATTATGTGATTTTCATTTCTATGAAAAATAATCTTGTTTTATTCCTTGCTTGAAGGATTTCATACTAGTTTACAAAACTTTTCATTTTAACTAGTTCGGATTCTTCTTTGTGATATGAGATATACCATACTTATTATTGTTAATTCAATTGGTATCATTGAACTCTTTCAATTGGTATCAATTTGATTTCTTTATGTATACTCATATTTGTTGATTTGTGTATGTATGCTTACAACTTGGTATCATCTATTAGTGATTGGTACTCATTTTATCTTCATACACATTTACATGTTTTATTTGTGCTATTATATTTCTATATCTTAAGCACAAATATTGTTTATGCTAGTGCTTGTGACTTAATTTTTATTTCAATTGATTTAGTCTTTCAATTGATACCTTAATCAAGCCTAAGCATGTTTTTAGTTAGTATTTCATAAAGGGGGAGAAAATTTGAATTTCTTATTTCAATTGGTATTTGATTTCCACTCCCACACTTTATGACTTTAAAAATTGAATTTGAATGAATATATTTTCAATTTGGTATCATTGGTATGCTTGCTTATCAATTAGTATCAAAATGTTTTAATATGTTAAAACATGTAACAATCAATAAAAAAAAAAAATTATGATATGTATTTTTGACTCTCTTTTATGATTACATGATTTTGTTTCTATTGGTATCTAGATGCACTTTATTGACATATTTTTAACTGATATCAATGTTTTGATTTTTAACCCTTTATTGATTCTTGTTTAGAACAAAAAGGGGGAGAAGATTTTGTATTGTTTCGAATGTTTTGATTACCCCTTCTTGATTTTTTTTTGTTTTTAACAAAAAGGGGGAGAAAAATTTGTTTTTATGTTTTTTACCCCTTTGTTGATGATTGACAAAAAGGGGGAGAAGAATTTGTGTTTTGTGTTTTATATATGCATGTCTTCCTTGTGTTTGCATATATGTTTGGTTGTTTGCTTATTTTAATTGGTATCTAGAACATGCTTTATGTTGAATATTCTATTAGTATCTAGAGCACCATGTTTATATGATGCATGAGTTAAGGGGGAGCTTCTTTGAAGCTTAACTTTAATCCATGCATATATAACTCCATGAGTTTTGTCATCATCAAAAAGGGGGAGATTGTTGGCCCAAAGGCCTTCCACTCTAGTTTTGATGATGACTCACTCATGTAGTTATGTTTACTAATAATCTTGTGTTTCTAAGTTTCAGATCATTAGCAGGTTATTAGTTTTGATGATTAGCTTCAACAAGGGTTTTGGAAGCATATCATGGTGATTCCGGTGCCAAAGCTTCAAGATTATACCTTTGCACTTGGAAGATCACGGTTTGGGAGCTAGTCTACTTGAAGATAGAAGATCTACAAGCAAGACTTAGGTATCCTAGTTTAGATAGAGTTTTTAGATCCATTTGTAAAGCTTAGTTTAGTTGATATGCTCAAGTGCACAAAACACACACGTTTTATGATTTGGTATTTGGTTTTCATGAATAATAGATCAAAACAAGTTTACATATGTTATATGTATAGTAGATGTTTTCTATTTATACATACATGCTTTAACTTGGTAAACAAACTTATTTTGACATTCCTATTCATGTTTTGGAAAAATCTAGTTTGATAAAAATACAAGTTTTATTTATGATAAAATTGGCAAGACTCAAAAATGAATTGATATGATTGATATATGTCTTGAAATTTTTATCACAAGTTTAGTTTTCAAGTAAAATGATAAAACATATTTTTGTGGATTTTTTAGAAGTGTTAAAAGATTTTTTACAAATTTTCTATCTCAAAAATCTGCCCAGAAAAACTGTATTTCAGGCAGACCGGTCGACCGGGACAGTCGACCGGCTGCTGTGTCCGGATATGCACAGGCTGTGCATGTCCGTCGGTCGACCGGGTCACGGACCCAGTCGACCGATATAGAGAGTCTGCTCTCTGTATCTTTTCGGTCGACTGGGTCGGTCGACCGATAGAAGGAAACTGTGTTTCCTCCTTGTTGGTCGGTCGACTGGCAGTCGACCGAAGCCCCAACGGTCATATTTTCGACCGTTGCCGGTCGACCGGGCCGGTCGACCGGTGGCTGTCAGAATTGCCACATCAGCCTAACGGCTAGTTTTCTGGTTTGGCCTATATATACCCTATTCATTTGGGATTTTGGCTAAGGTTTTGAAGAGAAAAATTTCTGGTTTTCAGCAGAGTTTAAAAGAGTTTTTAAAAGAGTTTTAGTGCTTTTAACTTCTCATCTTTATTGATTTGGGTTTTGGAAAAATCAAAGAAATTGGAATTTGGGATTTTTGTATTGGCATTCATTCTCTATCTTTTACAAGAAATTTCCCAAGTGTTTTTTCTTTGTTGCTTGTTTTCCAAAACACCTAGTTTCCACACTTGAGCTATCTTCTATCCTAAACTATTAGGATCTTTGTTTTTGTGGAAAAGAAAGAAAAGAGAAAGAAAAGAGAGTTTGTGGTTTTGGAACCACTTGTTGTAAACACCCTTTTATTTGTGAATCCCTCTTCGGTAGAGGTGATCGGGTGATTGGTTTGTGAGCCTCTTAAGGAGAGGCATTTGTTGTGGTTGGCTACGGGCCGTATCCCTCTTCGGTAGAGGTGGATTGTGTGTTGTATTGCCTCGGTGGCATTGTAAGTTGAGAGAGGAGTTAGGGGCTCCTATAGTGGATTAGAAATCCTACACGGTAGTGTAGGCGGGGATGTAGAGCTAGGGGCTCGAACCTCGTATCATATCCTTGTGTTTGCGATTGTCAAATATCTCTAACTCTCTCTCTTTACATTTGTGCAAGCATTCATTTCTTACAAGCATCATTCATTTCATACTTATTATATACTTGCTTGTGTTGCCTTGCATCTTTATATTGCAATTCATTATTATATGCTTGGCTTGATTGTGTGTGCTTGATATTGCTATATCCTTGATTGCTTGGATTGCTTGTGTGTGTGTGCCTAACTTATACTCATCCAACAAGAGCTTCACATAGCACCTCAACCCATTTTAAGGGGAATCAAGAGGAGTTAGTTCAGAGCCTCGCAAGGGGAATTCGGCTACACTTGTTGAATTGTATTAGTTTGTCCAACACTTGCATTAGCTTCCGCTTTTAGAGCATTAGAGTTTGCATTTAGCCTTAGATTAGCATTTACACCTATTCACCCCCCCTCTAGGTGTACTTTCAAGCTTCACGAGGATGATGGCACTCCGAATCGCCATCGCCACCTCCTTCGAGCACTCACGCCCAGTCCGATGTGGTTGTTCCCGTCTCTGATGACGACAGAGGCCTTGAATCGAGTCCTCTAACTGGCACATCTCTGTTTCTAGACCAGCATGATCTTCATGATCTCGTCCTCAAGCACAAGGCTTCTATGATCCGGTGCTTTTTGACAGTGAGCAAGTGGAGGTAGATCTCTCTTCGAGGCTCTTGATTCTGTCGGCTTTGACTAGGCGAGCGAGCTTGGTGACTGGGACCCGCTCATTGTTGACCCCTTTGTCACAGCGACTGACTACACAGCCCTGGTTGCCACGGCCACGATCGCCTCAGCCGAAGCCCGCCATAGTCGCCTTTTGCGCCTCTCTTTGACATGGATTGAGGGGGAAGGTTTATAGTTGGATTTTTGGCGAATTTGGACCGAGGCATGATGAAGTTAAGGTCATGGTCATATAAGCTGCAATCAAGCAATTTGATGAAATGCTCAAGAAAGAAGACTTCAGAACCGGTTACGGGGAATGACTGCAATGGTTTTCAGTGTTGCAGTGCTACTCCGCTTAAAGATCTTTTGGCTTGAATTTATGCAATTGTATCTTCCAAACTCGCAATGATACATGTAGATGTGCAACCAAATTTACACTTGAACAAGATGATCATGGTTAAGAGTTAGAAACTATTTTAAATGAGTACCATAATAGGTGTTATTCTAGTTTACTATAATGAGATATTATTATCTACCATAGATAATTGTTTACTATACTGAGTTTCTAATTAGCTATATTTAATACGTGTTTACTATAATAAGTTATAAGCTATTCTGAATACTTATTTACTGTAATGAATACTCCAATCATGAGGAGTCCGCATAGCTTATTATAAGTCAAATGGTAGGCTATCAAGTATAGTAATGACTGAAACTATATTCAATATAGCTAACAATAACTCGACATAGTTCGCTTAGACCTTACGGTCTCTCATTTAGTGCCCAGCACTGTTGTTTGTTATTCCCCTGCTTATATGTGTGCTTGTGTGTGCTAACATTATTTTATGCAGGTACCTACTTGGCCTTCTGGCCCTATTAGATCTTATGGTCTCTGTTATGTCCGCTTCTTGGAAAGGGGGTGCGCTTAGACGGTTCGCGGTCTCTCGGCTTCGCCTGGTAGGCGTATTTAGCGCTCAGTGCTTTATCACTAAACTCACTTAGGCGGAACTCTGTCAGATTTCAGACTCGCAGTTTGAGCCGAGTCATTCCTGTAGCTCCGCTGAACGCTTTAGTGATTAAATACTGTTCGTTGTTTGTTCCTCCAGCATTGCTTGCACCGCTTGTTTGTGCGCTTAAGTACAATGCTGTTTTATCTTATATTTATGATTGTGAAGAGTTTGAAATACCTGATGTGATATATATTCTTGAGATGCTTTAGATACTGCATTATGATTGACACTGGATACAATCCTGACACCTGAATACTGATACTAATTACTGATACTGACATTAAATACTGGTACACTACTGATTTGATTGGACAAGTATCATTTACATCTGATTGAATGCTAGATTTGGTATTAACACCTGATACGGTACCATGATTCTTGACTTAAGACAAAAGCTCCTGATTTACTTCTGATCAATACTATAAATTCTGAACAGATTAAATTACAAGATTTACATATATTGCTTTTACGGGGATATTATTGTTCTCCTGAATACTGTACTCCTGAATCCTAAACAAGGATATACTACTATTACTGTTATATGATGTGTGCAACTAAGTGTCACGTGGACCTAAGTGCTACACGGAGCAAAGTGTCATGGGAGCCACCTCTAGAAATCCCCGGGGGCTACCTTTAGAATCCCACATCTCTCATGTTCTTGTTATTCCCCATAAAACAGTATCGTGAAGCCAAACTGAAAATAATCCTGAATATATTTAATAACTGTACAACTTACACCGGGGCGAAGGAAACTGATGGCTATCAATATGTGTACGTGTTTATAGCGGTTTGCGCAACTCATGTTCCGGACCCACCTGAGGCCATAGGGGACCGGTTGGGGTGTACTGGCACCCCTATCTTGATTTCATTCCTGTTTTAAGAGCATTCAAATAAGACCCTTCAGCTTAGCGGCCAGTTCTGGGGGCCGACCTAGATACTCCTGAGGCCATTGTCCCGGTATGCACGGAGCCCACTATAAACATGGTTCGTTGACCACTCCATCAGTTTTCAATAACTAATCTCGCTTTACTCCGATGTGAATGTATGTGAACTGGGACACTGGAGCACATACCTAGACATTCGAGTAGAACGAGTCCTAAAAGAAATAATAATACAAGTGACTTGACTTCATTACTGATTCTACAGACTCAAGTTATTACATGATGACACCACTGACGGACATGTATATATAAGCAATTCTGATTGTATACATTTAGTTCATGGTGAAGTAAGGTATATGGTATATATATGAGAGTTTTCTTTTTTGAATTATTCTCTCGACCTATCAATCTCATGAATCCAAAGTCTAAGCTTATACAACAGGTTTTGTACACACTTATATTTAACGCATTATTTGATGTCTTATTTCATATTTGTGTGTGCTTATGCTCATGACACAATTTTTGATAGATGCTTTCTTTATTTGGGTTTATCGTTATATGTGTGATAGCTTGATTCTAGATTCTTCACTGATTTCCTGATTTTCCTTCATGTGTACTGGTCAATTTCTGCACTTGCATGCCTGAATCGCATCACTTGATCATGTATACATTTGCCTGCTTATGCACGCCATTTAGCACTCATTTACCACTCTTGGGGAGTTTTCTGACTCCTCTGGACCTGTATGTCCAGATCTCAAATTTGGACCGTGGACTTCTTGTTGATCAGAGTGGTGCAGTGGCAGTGTAGTGAATTAGCGGTTGACCGTCTGGGATCCATTTCTTCCAGACCCCCTTGCTCGACTCTCGAGTTTCTTTTCTGTAACTCGTGAGCATCTTTTGTACTGTTCATTTTTGTATCTCATTGTATTTCATACTTGGCCTATTGGTGATGTAATATTCATGTAATATTGGATCACATCCTGTGATAACTTTGTAATTGTACTCTTATGTTGGAATGTGTAATGCACCACGTACTTTTATACTTGATTCTTATCTGTACTGATGCTTAGCGTATTATGTGAGGGTATTTTTGCCCCGCGTATATGCGTCGCAATAACGTCTCCCTACATCGGGGCACTACAAGATGGTATCAAAGCCTACGCTCTCACATTCTCAGTAAACTAGTCAGCAAATTAATGATAAAGAAATTTACAACTGGAATACATGAGTCCTAGTTATACAATCCAACTACAAATGCAAAGTTATCTATTTCTTTTTGATCGTCCTTCCCTTGACTCCTGAATCCCTTCCATCTTTTCTCTAACCAAGTTTTTGTCATCTTTATACAAACTTAAGATATAGACAGACAGGAGATGTAGCGACAGGACAGATGTGGTTCACTTTCGTCCTATTTTGGTATCTCTGATTCTAGTATACCGTATAATCTTATATTAGATAGTTTTTCAGCTTTCATTCTATTCATATATGTATGGACACACCAGCCATTACACAGGAAACATCTATACGAAACGAATTTTTGAAATTGGGACTTCTGCCAGACAGAGCTACAGTAATTTTTTCATATTATTCCAGGAACGATCACAGTCTATTCTATCAACTTCACGGAGCTGAGGCATTTTCGGAAGTGATCTGTCATAAGGTTGACATCAAGAAAATAGCATTCAAGACTCGTTTCAATTATTATGAATTCTTGATCATGTCCTTCGATGCCATAACACCCAGTAGTCTTTATGAATTTGATGAGCCACGAACCCCGCTAGCCTCGCCAAGTGAGGGTCGTGTTCTAACCACGCGCGGGCTAAACCAGGAGTGGGCTTCGCTGCACCCTACTGCTTAGCATATAGCGCAGTGTTACGCGGTAGTTTCGCCGCGTGAGCTTCGCCAAATGCGAGCCCAACATAGCGTTAGCTTCGTCACACCCTACTGATTAGCACCTGACGCTGTGTTACGCAATTGCCTCACCTGGGCCTAGCTTCGCTCATGGCTAGTTCCGTCAGTATTTAGCACTCTAGTCTTGTTCCCCAGATTTCTCCTACCTAACTTGTTTTCATGAATTTAATGAATCGGGTGTTCTCGCTATATCTTAACAAACTTGGCATAATCTTTCTTGATGATCTATTCAGCCAACCTTGCAGGGCTCGGATATTTTCTAAATATTTAATCTACAGTTGGGTTATCATGCAAAAGATGATATTCAGGATTCTCTACAGTTATTATAAATTCGCGGTTATACCTTTCAGAGTAATCAACGTCCATCATTCAGAACTCATTATTATTGGTTTTCTTTATATCTTTGCCATCAGTTTACCGGGTTTTCTTTGTCTATAATATTATGGTTTACTTCCAGAGTGTCAGGAAATATGCAGAACATCTAGAAATATTATTATAGACTCTTCGCCAGGGACAACTTCATGCCCAACAGAGTAAGAATGAGCTCTGAATTGATAGTATCATGTTCTTGGGTCTCGTCATTTTGAAAGAAGCAATCTCCGTCAATTCTAGTAGAATTCAGACGATGAAAGTTCAGCCGGTTCCTTAGACAACATTTCATATTACTCATAGAGAGTCAGCTTACAGAAGTTCTGACAGATAATTATATGAGAGAGAAAGTTCATCTACATGGCATTATTCCAGTTCTTATTGTATCGGACAGAGACACGGAATTCAGATCGCAGTTCTGTTAAAGTCTTCAAAGAACTTTGGGGACTCTTCTAATATTCAGCTTATTTTATCACTCTCAGACTGGGCAGTCCAATGAGACCATTCAGATTCTTATCTATCTTCGTCTGAAAGAATTTTCTTATTAATAGTTATCAGACTTGTATTAATATGGTACCATTCGAAGCTTTATACGACAAGCAGTGCAGAAGATGTCAAGGTTCCGATTATTGCTCAGTCGACCTGTGAGCGTTACCCTGAGTTATTCATATCTTAATTTGTATAATCTGTGTCCTCATCTTTTCTGTATTCATCTCCCTCCTTAATGAAATTGCGAGGACGCACTTTTTATAAGGTGGATGGAATATAATACCATGTTCCCAAAATACATACACGGATGCGTGTCATGAATTTTCGCGCGTATTTGTTTGATTTTCTCTGTATTTATTTTTCTTTTAATATCACTTTTGATATTATTTTGGTATTGGATCAGGATTTTGGATTCAGAGTCAGCCCCAGTCCAAACCGGGGACCTGATTTCAGTATATTGCTCAATTTGATATTTTCCATAGTCAAATTTGATCGGTTTCAGTTTCACATACTGCTTTTCAATATTGTAGATTTTTAAGATTTTTTCAAATTTTTGAATTAAATTGCAAAATCTTCAAAATTGGTATCGACTGATGCCACCGATCGATTCTCAGATTTTTAATTTACAAACAGAGTTGAATTTCAAGAAACTGCTTTCATATTGTTCCTCAAAATCATATTTTCTATCTTAATGCATTTTTGAAGCTTTTTCTGAATTTATCAAAATTCGACCGGGTTTGATGACGATCGGTATCGCCGGTTGATTTCAGAATTTTTAATTTGAAAACGGGATTGAATTTCTTGAATCTGATTTCATCATGTAGCTCAGTATAATATTTTTTATTTTTGAAAATTTTTGGGGACTTTTCTGAGTTAATCAAAATTTTCTGAATAAAATAATATTTGTATTTCCCAAAGTCGAAACCTGGATCGGGTGTTCTCTCTACTTTTTCCCTTTCTCTTTTTCCTTTTATTTTCCTTTTTTCCTTTTCTTTTTCTTTTCTTTTTCTTTTATCTTCCACACCATTCCCATGCTTCCACCCTCTTCTTTCTTCTTTTCCTTCTTTTCCTTTTTCTTCATCCTTTTCTTTTCTTCTCCTTCTCTGTTTTGGCTGGCGATACAGCTCTCCTCCCTTCTCAAAATTCTCTCTCCCCCCTTTACAATCTCTATCTCTTTCCCTCTCAATCTCTTTCCCTTTCACTTCTGCACTCTCTCTCACTCACTAACTCTCACACTCTCCCTCTCACTCAATCACCCTCTTTCCTCTAAAGAGGCAAGCACCACCGGAGCCCTCTCTTCTCTGACGGTCGGCGTGCCACCCCCACAACCACTTCCACCCTCCTCTCATTCCACCACCACTTCCAATTTCATTAAAATCCTCACCATCCCAGCTCCTAAATCATAACCACACCCATCACCATCACCATCACCAAATCCACCACCACCTCCTCTCAATCTCACCACCACATCCACCACCATAACCTTCTATCACCTCCTTCCTCCCACTCCTCTAATTTCCCAATCACCATCTCCTATCTCCAAAATCTCCACCACCCACTCCTCCAAATACCATCACCATTAACCACACCCCCACCCTCCCTCTCCTATGGTTAGCCGACGCCACCTTCGGCCACCTGCGGCGCGGCCAGCGCGCCACCAGCGGCCGGCCAGGCCACTAGCCATGAGCCAGGCCATGGCTCCAGGTCGTGGCCTGTCTCTCTTCTCTCTCTCCCTTGTTTCTCTCTTCTCTCTCTCCTCTCTATTATATTCTATTATATATATTAAATTTTAAATAGTATTTGATCGCATATTCGTGTTGGTATTTTCAGGATTTTTCATGACGTGCTCCGAGATTTTAGGCGAGTGATCTCGCTTTATTTGGGTACCCTGCTTCAACAGGTATTTTATTGTATTTCTGAGTTTATGTATTGTACTCTGGATTGTTGTGATTGTATTGTGGACTGTGTATGTATATCGATGTTATGTATTGCATTCTATGGACTGATATCTGTAATAGTGTAGACGATTTTATATTTTTGCTTGTGTTTGTACTAACCCTCGTGCAGGTACCCTTGTATAGACCACTGCCCGGGCTACCCAATGGGCATTGTGCCCTATACCCTCTGGGTTTCGTGGTACCTGCAGGGAGTGCGCTTAGACTTTATGGTCTCTCATTTAGTACCCAACACTGTTGTTTGTTATTCCCCTGCTCATATATGTGCTTGTGTGTACTAACGCTATTTTATGCAGGTACCTACTTGGCCTTCTGGCCCTCTTAGACCTTATGATCTCTCTTATGCTCACTTCCCTGAAAGGTGTGCGCTTAGACCATTCGTGGTCTCTTGGCTTCGCCTGGTAGGCGTATTTAGCGCTCAGCGCTTTATCAGTAGACTCGCCTAGGTAGAACTCTGTCAGATTTCAGACTCTCAGTTTAAGCCGAGTCATTCATGTAGCTCCGCTGAGCACTTTAGTGACTAAACATTGTTCGTTGTTTGTGTCTCTAACATTTCTTGCACCGCTTGTTTGTGCACTTAGCTACAATGTTGCTTTATCTTATATTTATAATTGTGAAGACTTTGAAATACCTAATGTGATATATATTCTTGAGATGCTTTAGATACTGAATATGATCCTGACACCTGAATACTGATACTAACTATTGATACTGACATTAAATACTGGTACACTACTGACTTGACTGAACAATATCATTTACATCTAACTGTATACCAGACTTGGTATTAACACCTGATACCATGATTCCTGACTCAAGACAAAAACTCCTGATTTACTCCTGATTCGGTACCATGAATCCTGAACAGATTAAATTATAAGATTCACAGATATTGTTTTTATGGGATATTACCGTTCTCCTGAATAGTGTACTTCTGAATCTTGAACAAGAATATACTCCTAATACTGTTATATGATGTGTGAAACTAAGTGTCACGTGGACTTAAGTGCTACACGGAGCAAAGTGTTATGAGAGCCACCTTTAGAAATCCCAATAGGCCACCTCTAGAATCTCACATCTCTCATGTTCCTATTATTCCCTATAAAACAGTATTGTGAAGCCAAACTAAAAATATTCCTGAATATATTTAATAACTGCACAACTTACACCGGGGCGAGGGAAACTCATGGCTTTCAATATATGTACGTCTTTATAATGGTTTGCGCAACTCCTGTTCCTGATCCACCTGAGGCCACAGGGGACCGGTTGGGGTGCACTAGCACCCCTGTCCTGAAACCATTCCTGTTTTAAGGGCATACAAATAAGACCCTTCAGGTTAAAGCCAGTTCTGGGGCCCAGACCCAGATACTTTTGAGGTTGTTGTCCCGGGTATGCACGGGGCCCACTATAAACATGGTTCATTGATCGCTCCGTCAGTTTCTAATAACCAATCTTGCTTTACTTTGATGTGGATGTATGTGAAACGTTGGAGCACATACCTAGACATCCGAGGAGGACGAGTCCCAAAAGAAATAATAATACGACTGACTTGACTTCATTACTAATCCTATTGACTCAACTTATAACATGACACCACTGACAGACATGTATACATTCAGTTGATGGTGAAGTGAGGTGAAGTGAGGTAAATGGTGTGTATATATATAAGGGTTTCCTTATTTGGATTATTCCCTCGACGTATCAATCTCATGAATCCTAAGTCTAAACTCATACAACTGATTTTGTCCACACTTGTATTTAACGCGTTACTTGATGTCTCATTTCATGTTTGAGTGTGCTTATGCTCACGACATGATTTTTAATAGATGCTTCTCTATTCGAGTTTATCGTTATACGTGTGCTAGCTTGATTTTGGATTTTTCACTGATTTCCAGATTTTCCTTCATGTTTACTGGTCAATGTCTGTACTTGTATGCTTGAATCACATCACTTGATCATGTACACATTTGCCCGCTTGTACATACCACTTGGCACTCATCTTACCACCTGTTGGAAGTTTTCTGACTCCCCTGGATCTCTATGTTCAGATCCCGGAGCTTGGACTGTGGTGGACTTCCTGTTGATCAACGGTAGTGTAGTGAATCAGTGGTTGACCATTCGAGGTTCATTTCTTCCAGACCCCCTTGCTCGGCTCTCGAGTTTCCTTTTTGTAACTCGTGAGCATCTTTTGTACTGTTCATTCTTGTATATCTCATTGTATTTCATACTTTGCACCTCTTGGTGATGTAATATTCATGTAATATTGGATCAATTCCTGTGATAACTTTGTAATTATACTTATGTTGGAATGTATAATGCACCACGTACTTTCATACTCTGATTCTTGCATGTACTGATGCTTAGTGTATATATGTGAGGGTATTTTTGCCTTGCGTATATACGTCACATTAACGTGTCTGTACCCGCGGGATCGGGGCTTTATAGTTGTAGTTAGCCTGATCCTATTATACTCTGATACTGGCATATGGGTCATCCTTCCATGCAAAAGCTTCGGTCTGTAATTTCAGTTGAGTCTTCCATTTCCAGTTTAGGCTGTGATTCTTATGAGTTGGGTAAACATCACCATGCTTCTTATAAGAGTCGAGTTAATAACCGCAGTAGTTCACTCAAAAGCATCTAATTGGAGGGAGGCACTCTGAGGCGGTTGCTTGCTGGAAGCGGCCCAGTCCAAAAGCAGTCTAGTCCAAAAGTGGTTCAGTCCAGTCTAAAAGCAGGCCAGTCTAGAAGCTTTTTTGCCAGCAAAACTTGGGGAACACATCAAGGACTGTTTAGTAATTTCACAACTTGTAACCCTAATTATCTATATTAAAGGGGATGCGTCGTAAGTAGGGGTAAAGGATAAAAATTGAGTGCTATTGTATAGAGCGGCTGTGAGGTTATCTTTCATCTTACCTGTAATCTCTCTGTGAAATAGGGGATTTGTGTGCGACTATGTGATTTTTCCCGATTTGAGTTTTTCACATAAATTTCTAGTGTTTCTTTCTTTGTTTTGATTTGTGATCTTGACTTTTTCTTCGTCACTGATGTTGTCAATCCCCCAATAGAGGATTGGTTCAGAGCATGCGAGAGGAGGCATGTATTATTTGGATGACAGTGTCCCCTACTGGCTTCATTGTAGTCAGCCTGTCCTGTTCTACTCTGACACTGAGGTTTGGGTCATCTTTTCGTGCAAAAATTTTAGTCTGTAATTTCTGTTGAGTCTTTCATTACCAGTTTAAGTTGTGAGTCTTGTGAGTTGGGCAAACATTACCATGCCACTTATCAGAGTCAAGTTAATAACCACAGTAGTTTTGCGTTTGAGTTAGTTCATTCAGATGTTTGGGGTCCTACTCGTGTGCCTTCAGTTAAAGGCTTTAGATATTTTATCATTTTTGTTGATGACTTCTCCCGCATGACTTGATTTTATTTGCTTAAAGAGAGGTCTAAAGTTTCTGGTGTTATTAAACTTTTTTTAATGAAATAAAAATCAGTTTTCTACTTCTATTTGTGTGCTTCGTACTAATAATGCTTTGGAATATGTGAAAAATAATTTGTCTGTTTTTTGTTTTGAGAATGTGATTATTCATTAAACTTCTCTCTCACATACACCCAACAGAATGGTGTTACTGAACGCAAACATAAACACATTCTAGATGTTGCTAGAACCATGATGATTCGTATGCATGTTCCAAAATTCTTGTGGTATGATGCTGTGTTAAATGCTTGTTATCTGATTAATAGAATGTCTTCATCTGTTCTTAATGTGACATTTTCATTTTCCTGTCTTTATCCTAACAAAAGTGTCTTTTCAATGTCTCCTAGTATTTTTGGCTATATATGTTTTGTTCAGGACTTGTCTCCTGACTCTTGATTTAGATAAACTGTCTCCTCGGTCTATCAAGTGTGTTTTTGTTGGGTATTCTAGAACTCAAAAAGGATATCGGTGCTATATGTTGATGTTGATGTTTTTTTATCTACACCGTCTGTTCTATCAGCACCTCCCTCTGATTTTGATGTTTCTATTGCCCTCCACAAAGGTAAACACTCCTGCTTCGATCATCCTATTTCCCATTTCGTATTCTATGATCGTCTTAATCCCTCTTTTCGCCAGTTTGCCCTATCTTTGTCTTCTTCTCTATTCTAAGGTCTTACGAGGAGGCAATATTGGTACCAACCTAGAGCAGGATAGAGATGAGAAAATGAATGCACTGGTTTCTCGAGGAACTTGGGATTAGGTCTCTCCTCCAAAAGGAGTAGTGATTGTTGGTTGTCGCTAGGTCTATACCTTGAAGTATCGCCCGAATGGCTCTGTGGATCGATATAAGGCCAGATTTGTTGTGAAGGGCTACATACAGACGTATGGTGTGGATTATTTTGAGACTTCTAGTTGCAGGTTTGAACTCCATTCAGATTCTGTTCTCCGTGGCTATTAATATGGAGTGGCCCTTATTCCAACTCGATGTTAATAATGTTTTTCTATATGGGGACTTAAAGAAGGAAGTTTATATGAAGCAACCTCCTGAGTATGTTGCTCAGGGGAGAATATTGCTTGCAGACTTAGGATGGCAATCTATAGACAGACAGAGTCCACGGGCATGGTTTGAGAAGTTCAGGTTGGTTATCTCCATTATTGATTTTGCTCGCTGTCATTCAGATCACTCAGTCTTTGTTCGTCGTACTAGGTCTGGCTCAGTGATTCTGGTGTAAAATCACCTAGAGGGGGGTGAATAGGTGATGGCTAATCTAATGGTCACTTGTGAACAAATAATGCGGAATTAAAACTAAGTTGACCAAATTAAACTTCTTTTAATTGAACACTTATGTATAACACAAGAGTGTTGCCGAATTTCCCTTGCGAGGCTCTGGACAATCTCCTCTAGATTCCCCTTGAATGGGTTGAGGTGCCGCGTTGGCTCTCTTGGTTGAATACTAGTGTTGATAACAATCCCAAGCAAGTATAGCAATTATGAGCACAAAGGTATATCATGCATATAAGAGATAAAGACTATAAAGTAATGCAAGATATAAGTGAGACAAAAAGAGTAAGAGAGCAAGAGTGAGCAATCGCAAACACAAAGAGTTTGTTTCGAGGTTCGAGCACACTTGCTCTACATCCCCGCCTTCGACACACGAAGGATTTCTACTATGCACGATCCAACCGGATCTCTCCTTGGTGCCGCAACACCTACAAGCCCTCGGACTCCCAAAGTCCCTTACACACCACAAGCCCACCGGCTCGTCGAGGCCGCACCTCAAGCTACAAGAGTTCGCACCCGAACCCTAAACAACCACGAGCATACTTGCCCGTCTCCTCAAAGTACAAGATGAAATCTTGGTGATCTAAACACTTGATCACCTACAAAAACTCTCACTACAACACCTATAGGATGAATAGCTCAATGGATGCTCAAGTGTAGTGTGAGAAATCAAGGAAAGAACTTTTGATGGAAAACTCAAGAAATCACAATAAACACTCTCTTGATAAAATCCCTTTTGATAGGAAATATTGGCACTCTATTTTGTGGAGAAAACTCTGCTAAAAGAATGGAAATAACTGGACAAAAGCTCTCCTAAAATCTTGGCTCAAAACAATGACAAAACCCCCTTTTATAGAGGTCAGAAAAATCTGACCGTTGGGGTCTGTCAGAGCTGCCGGTCGACCGCCCGGTCGACCGGTAACGGTCAAAAATCTGACCGTTACAGCCTCCGGTCGACTGGCCCGGTCGACCGAGAAGAACAGAGAGCACTGCTCTCAGTTCCGGTCGACCGGCCCGGTCGACCGCACAAAACTGCCAGACGTGCACAGTTTTGTGCACGTCGGTCGACCGGCCCGGTCGACCGACCTCTGTGCAATGGGTTAACTTGGAGCACAGTTTTGAGGTCTAAAACGTTCGAATTTAGGAATAAATATATAGGATGAATTTGTAGATATTGAAGTCTTCTTTCTAATGCAACTTAAATCAAATCAATATCAATTCGGAATTGAAAGTTATCAATAAAATACTAAAGGTATCAAATCAGAAACTGAAAACTGTTTTTCAGATTTCAACCCAATATTTGACATTCTTAACATTTAAATCAGAAGATGATTATTGAATATTAAATGTAGCTCTGAAAGTCATCTTTAAAATACAATATAAATCATGTTAATTGAATATAGGAATCAAAAGTTATGACTAGAAAACTAAAAGTGTGTCGAGCAGATCAGCAGGACGGACGAGAGTTCTAAAAAGGTTTGGTTAAAAACACATGTATATTTGAAACACAAAAACTAAAACGGTATTTTTCTAGAACTAAAAATCTTTTATGAAAACACATAAATCAAGAGTGTGTGTGTGATATGAACTTGAGCAATCCACCAACTATCTATCCTTTACATTTTAACTAAAACAAACAAAAATCTTATACCTAGACACAAGTCTTCATCTTCTTGAAGTCTTCCCTTGAAGTCTTCTCATCTTCTTGACTTGGTCCACATGCAATCCACCGAGCTCATCTCTAGATGTGGTCTTGATGCATAGGCTCGTGAATCGACCGGTGCTAGCTTCCAACTAGACATTTTATCCTTTGTTGAAGCTCCACACCTACTAAGATCTTGATAAGGAATCTGTCACTAATTAAACACAAGATCATTAGTAAACATAACTTCATGAGTTGATCATCATCAAAACTAGGGTGATAGGCCTTTAGGCCAACAATCTCCCCCTTTTTGATGATGACAAAACTCATGAAGTTATATATGCATGGATTAAAGTAAAGCTTCAAAGAAGCTCCCCCTTAACTCATGCATATCAAATAAATGATAAAGATATGACAATGAAGCACATGACATGTATGCAAATGAATGGAGATAACACAAAAACAAATCTTTTTCTCCTATTATTTGCAAACCAATACAAAAAAAAACATATATGCATAACTAACAGGAAGACAAATACTTCTCCCCCTTAAGTAAAGAAAACATGCATATATACATGCATATATACTCAAATACTTTACTTCTCCCCCTTTTGTCAATCATCAACAAAGGGTTCAAAGTTCAAATCATCAAACAAATTTTCTCCCCCTTTTTGTCAAAAATAAGAAAATCAAGGAGGGTAAAATCAAATCAATCAATAAGATTTATATGCGATATACATTCATGAAGAGGAAGACGCTAAGTTAACTTCCCTACACATATGCATTACATGAAGAAGGGATGACAAGCCCTAACTCACATAACACATATTATGTAATGCATAAGAGGAGATGTGAAGCTCCCCCTACACACGTGTACCATATAAAGAAGAGATGTTAAGCTCCTCAATACACAATACACTCAACATGAATCTATATGTAAGAGAGATGTTAAGCTCTCCTTGCATATAGACAATACAAATCAAAAATTTTGAATTTTTCTTAAAAAATTTTTTGAGTTTTTGATACTAATTTCAAAACACAATGCACAAGCTTATTATGGGATACCAATTTGAAATTCTAATTAAGCTTAGCATCAACAATCTTTGTGCTTCAAAAGATACCAATTGTAAAACAAGCACAAAAACTATCATATATATGTATGAAGAAATTATATCAATTGAGATGGATACATACATATATAGGAAAAGCAAAATATGAGTATATACCAAAAAAGTTCATATTGATACCAATTGCAAATAACCAATGATACCAATAGAAAAATAAGCTTAGGTGTATATATCACATAATCTACCACTTGAAGAATTCGAACTAGTTAAATGGAAATGTTTAACAACTAGTACGGAATCCTTCAATCAAGGAATAAAGCAAAAATTTTTCATGAAATATCAATGAAACACAAGGCACTAAAAAGCACTCTATCCATAAAGTCCATATCAAAAAGAAGTGAGTGTGCTAGTGTTATGTGGAACATGGTATCATGAAAAATAGCAATAAAACTCAATATTCCTTAAAATTTGAAATCATGAAATCCATCACAAAAATTTTATTGAAAAATTACAAAATTTTTATTAAAAACAAAAATTTATATTTCAAGATGTATGTTTTGGCAAGACAAACATATACATGAAATGAAAGCACACGATCATAGCATAAATCCGAAATGGGAATACAAGTTTAAAATGTAATAATCATCAAAACTTAGGCTATACTAACACACCTAATGGGCACAAATAAGCATTCAAACCCAATCATATATAAATTTATTTGTGATCCATAATGTGTATAAGTATAAATCCAAGTGTTGACAAATGCTAACATTTAAACTAATATTCAAATCCTGAAGCATCAAATAAATTTTGAAAATACAAAAGAATTTATCCATATGATTACAAATAGGATCATGTGAATTAATTTGAAGAATAGATAACTAGTTTAAATGGATTTTTGACAAACTAGTTAAAGATCCTTCAAAAATACAAAGTCAAATATTTTCCATGAATAATACTAAATACACAAAAGTTCAAGCACTCATAGTCCATAAAGCTCAAAAATATTTTGTATCATAAAGATGAGTGTTCAAAAGATCATGTAAATAGCATTTTTAAAAAAATAGTCATTCAAGCTCAAAAAGATCATAAATCACATTTTGTTGTATGAATCAAAAACATGAAAAATCCCTTTTTTTTTATTTAAAATACTAATCTTCATGGTATATGTATGATTTATCCAATTCTAACAATATGCATACATATCCCAAATATGAAAAGAGTCCAATATATATTGCATGAAGGCAAATGACTCAAGGGGTATACATGTATATTTATTAGATTTGAATTAAACACACATATACATGAAGTAAGATCAAAGATAGGCATAACAAGTATAAATGACCGAATCATCAAAACTAGCCTATACACATGCATATAGTGGATACAAATGAGCATGAAGTTCAATATGTATGAGTCAATTGTAGTTCACTATTCATATATGTATAAATGCAAGTTTTGACACATTCTACATTTAAGCATGTAAATGCCACATGAAGCACCCAAAAAAAATATGAACATGCTACATGAAATTAAAAGCATGTGCAAAAATGAAATAGGAGTTTAGAAATCGTTACCAACTCCAAAGCTCCTAGCATGGTGGTTGACCCACCAAAATTCCTTGATAGCGGTGCTCCAAGTATGTGTCATTTTAGTTCAAATGCACCCACCATCAAGGCACCAAATCTCTCACGTTTTGAGAGATTCCTCACCTACATCAAATACACAAGGTGGGGATTTTGGTACCCATATTTTCTTGGGTCCTATGGGGTTAGTCTTGTAAGGAACCCAAGCATTTTTATTTTTATCAAAAATAAGAACATTTAACCTTTCATAACAAAATTTTCTTAGATGGCCTTTGCGACCACAATGTGTACATGTGTACACCTTAGCATACTTATGAGTGAGAGTGTGAGCATGATGTGCATCATAAGCATGGTCATGATGATGATGTGCATGAGTATGAGGAACTTGTTTCTTTTGAAACAAGGATTCCAATCTAGTATGATTGAATGCACATGAGCTCAAATTAGAGCCCAAATTATCAATTTTATTTTCCAAATTTTTAATCTCATTTTGATCAATGTGTGCATGAGAAGCATGATGAGATATAGAATCACTTTTCTTTTTCTTTTGTGAAACAAAATCTTTTTCTTTTTCACAAATTTTCTTTTCAAAGATTTATTTTCTTGAAAAACATCTTCCTTTTGTTTTTCCACCAAATCAATCTTATTTTTCAAAATCATATTTCCTTCACATAAAACATTCAATTTAGACATTAAGGAAATATTCTCATTTTTCAAATCTTCATTTTCTTTTTCTAAGCATGCCATTTTATTTTCTAAAGAATCTTTATCATTAAGCATGGCATCAAAATTCTTTTTCAAAATTTTATTATCTTTTTCTAAACATGCAATGTTACTTCTAAAAGAGTCATGTTCTACATGCATGCAATCAAGTTCCTTTTTCAAATTTTTATTTTTCTTTTTAATCATGTCATATTTCTCAAGCAATAATTGGCAAAGTGTATTAAGCTCATCATATGACATATTAACATCCTCATCCTCGGATTCGGAGTTTACCTCAAGGGGGTTATCCCCTTGGACCATAAAGCATGCGTTGAGGTGTCGCTTCCAACGTCCGAGTCACTCCCCGCATAGTATAGATCTTTTCGCCGAGGGAGGTGATGATGTTCCATACTACAAAAGCCGATTCAACATTAGAAACCCTAGATAAATAATCATCATTTAGGGTTGACTTGATAGCATGAAGGGCTTTTGCATTAGCCTCAATGTTCTTACCATTTAAGCAATATTCTTTATTAGTTGTGGCAAGATATACACTAAGGCCAAGTCCTTTGAGGAACAAAGACATCTTAACCTTCCAAATTTGGATGTTAAGAGTGTCAAAGGTGGGTGGTGACATGAAGTCCATTGTGAGTGTACAAATCTTGTGATTAGCCTAAAAGAGGATCTTTAACTCTAGGTTGTTAGACCCAATATCAAGAGCACTTGGCTCTGATACCAATTGTAAAATCACCTAGAGGGGGGGTGAATAGGTGATGGCTAATCTAATGGTCACTTGTGAACAAATAATGCGGAATTAAAACTAAGTTGACCAAATTAAACTTCTTTTAATTGAACACTTATGTATAACACAAGAGTGTTGCCGAATTCCCCTTGCGAGGCTCTGGACAATCTCCTCTAGATTCCCCTTGAATGGGTTGAGGTGCCGCGTTGACTCTCTTGGTTGAATACTAGTGTTGATAACAATCCCAAGCAAGTATAGCAATTATGAGCACAAAGGTATATCATGCATATAAGAGATAAAGACTATAAAGTAATGCAAGATATAAGTGAGACAAAAAGAGTAAGAGAGCAAGAGTGAGCAATCGCAAACACAAAGGGTTTGTTTCGAGGTTCGAGCACACTTGCTCTACATCCCCGCCTTCGACACACGAAGAATTTCCACTATGCACGATCCAACCGGATCTCTCCTTGGTGCCGCAACACCTACAAGCCCTCGGACTCCCAAAGTCCCTTACACACCACAAGCCCACCGGCTCGTCGAGGCCGCACCTCAAGCTACAAGAGTTCGCACCCGAACCCTAAACAACCACGAGCACACTTGCCCGTCTCCTCAATGTACAAGATGAAATCTTGGTGATCTAAACACTTGATCACCTACAAAAACTCTCACTACAACACCTATAGGATGAATAGCTCAATGGATGCTCAAGTGTAGTGTGAGAAATCAAGGAAAGAACTTTTGATAGAAAACTCAAGAAATCACAATAAACACTCTCTTGATAAAATCCCTTTTGATAGGAAATATTGGCACTCTATTTTGTGGAGAAAACTCTGCTAAAAGAATGGAAATAACTGGACAAAAGCTCTCCTAAAATCTTGGCTCAAAACAATGACAAAACCCCCTTTTATAGAGGTCAGAAAAATCTGACCGTTGGGGTCTGTCAGAGCTGCCGGTCGACCGCCCGGTCGACCGGTAATGGTCAAAAATCTGACCGTTACAGCCTCCGGTCGACTGGCCCGGTCGACCGAGAAGAACAGAGAGCACTGCTCTCAGTTCCGATCGACCGGCCCGGTCGACCGCACAAAACTGCCAGACGTGCACAGTTTTGTGCACGTCGGTCGACCGGCCCGGTCGACCGACCTCTGTGCAATGGGTTAACTTGGAGCACAGTTTTGAGGTCTAAAACGTTCGAATTTGGGAATAAATATATAGGATGAATTTGTAGATATTGAAGTCTTCTTTCTAATGCAACTTAAATCAAATCAATATCAATTCGGAATTGAAAGTTATCAATAAAATACTAAAAGATATCAAATCAGAAACTGAAAACTGTTTTTCAGATTTCAACCCAATATTTGACATTCTTAACATTTAAATCAGAAGATGATTATTGAATATTAAATGTAGCTCTGAAAGTCATCTTTAAAATGCAATATAAATCATGTTAATTGAATATAGGAATCAAAAGTTATGACTAGAAAACTAAAAGTGTGTCGAGCAGATCAGCAGGACGGACGAGAGTTCTAAAAAGGTTTTGGTTAAAAACACATGTATATTTGAAACACCAAAAACTAAAACGGTATTTTTCTAGAACTAAAAATCTTTTATGAAAACACATAAATCAAGAGTGTGTGTGTGATATGAACTTGAGCAATCCACCAACTATCTATCCTTTACATTTTAACTAAAACAAACAAAAATCTTATACCTAGACACAAGTCTTCATCTTCTTGAAGTCTTCCCTTGAAGTCTTCTCATCTTCTTGACTTGGTCCACATGCAATCCACCGAGCTCATCTCTAGATGTGGTCTTGATGCATAGGCTCGTGAATCGACCGGTGCTAGCTTCCAACTAGACATTTTATCCTTTGTTGAAGCTCCACACCTACTAAGATCTTGATAAGGAATCTGTCACTAATTAAACACAAGATCATTAGTAAACATAACTTCATGAGTTGATCATCATCAAAACTAGGGTGATAGGCCTTTAGGCCAACATCTGGCAGTGTATGCTGATAATATTTTGCTAATTGGGAGTAACTTTGTTTCCCCAGCAGAAACAAAGGAATATCTCAAGCATCATTTTGTGACTAAAGATATGAAAAAGCCAAAATATTTTCTTGGGATTGAAGTTGCCTATAAAAAACATGGGTTACTTCTGTCTCAGAGAAAATATGCACTTGACCTCCTTAAGGAAACTAGCTTTTTGGGATGCAAATCTGCTAGCACTATAATGAAAGCCAATGTGAATTTATGGTGTGATAGTAGTCATCCTCTTAATGACCCTGGACAATATAAGAGGTTGATTGAAAAGTTGATCTACCTACAATTACTAGGTCTGATATAACCTTTGCAGTCAGAGTACTGAGCAAGTTTATATATCAGCGTAGAGAGGTTTATTGGACCGCTGCTTTGAGAATTTTTACCTATATCAAAAGCTCTCCTGAAAAAGGTTTGTGTACAAGAAGCATGGGCATGTTCGCATCTTTGGCTATTCTAACTCAGTCTATGTTGTTGACAAGGGAGAAAGAAAATTCTCTACTGACTATTGCACATTTGTTTGAGAAAGTCTTGTGAGATGGAGGAGAAGAAACAAGATGTTTCTAGATCCAGTGCAGAGGTTAAGTATAGAGCCATGGTTCAATACTTCTTGTGAGATGATGTGGTAAAAGAATATGTTATAGCTTGAATTTAGACAGCCTGGACCTATGTTTATGTTTTGTATAACTAGTCTATCTATATCGCACAAAATCATGTGTTCCATGAGAGGACTAAGTATACAGAGGTCGATTGTCATCTGGTCAGAAATGCATGAACAAGAAAGTGATTTCTCTGCCGTTTACTTCATCTTCAAAGCAGTTATCGAAGCAGCTTCACCAACAGTGTTTTCTATCTTATGTAGTAAGTCGGGCATGATTGATATCTATGCTCCAGTTTGAGGGGGAGTGTTAGATAAGTTATTGAATTATTAGGCTATTGGGCTTCTACCCAATAGCACGTACCCATCACTTGTATCATACATATATTTTATTTGCTCTAATGAAGATTAATCAAGGGTTTATGGTTGCTAACAAGTTTAATTAAAATATATTATTCATTAACAACACATTACTAACCTCGTGTAAATGTATCTTAAATGGTTCAAGAGAAACCAACAGAATACCCAACCTTCAAAACCTGAAAAAGGACATAGAATTGATTTCTAATTTATAACTAATATAAATAGAAAAGAAAACCTGATAAGACCTTTTAGACTTTAAATCAAGCGAGCAAGCTGAAAGAAGTGGAAATGTCTCCAAATAACATACAATTGAAAACTTAAATTTATAGACAAGATAAAATAATATTAAAAAATGGTCCAGAAAATATCCTAACACCAATCATCGACATTTCAACTTCGTCTTTTATTTCTTGGTAGGAGCATAGAAAAAGAAAATAAGATTTTTTGTTAAAGGGCTTTATTATTTTGTTTCTTATTTTTGAATAAATGGAGAAAAAAGATAATGAATTATTTGACAATATTTTATATAATCTTAGGTGTCTTCTTAAAAAATAACAAACTAATTGTAACATATCAATAATCCAACCGCAAGTACATAATATATACAAACTCATATATGGATGTGCGCGCGCACCCACACACATGTATTGAATATAATCCTTACATGTGTATGTGCACATATACATTGAACATGTATATAAGTATTGATATATGTTTATACACACACGTATATGAAAACATACACGTATAGATACACATAAACATACAAAGAAAAACATACAAAATGAATAACACACACACACACACACATATATATATGGGTACATGCAAAGAAAAAGCTTATGATAAGGTGCCAAGAGAGGTATTATGGTGGACATTGATGAAAAAGGGAGTCCCCATCAAATATATTGACATTATCAAGGATATGTACGATGGAGTGGTGGCAAATGTCAGAACTTGTGGAGGCATAACAAGTGATTTTTCTATTACAATTGGATTGCATTAAGGATCTGCATTGAGTCCATTCTTATTTGTCATAGTGATGAATGAGCTTTCTAGAGCTATTCAAGATGAGATACCGTTTGCTGATGATATTGTTCTAATCGATGAGACGAGAGCTAGGGTAAAGCCAAATTGGAGTTATGGAGGCAAACTCTAAAATCTCGAGGTTTTAGATTAAGTAGGGCCAAAACATAGTATATAGAGTGTAAATTCAGTAAACAGGGAATCCGAGATTATAGTATGTGAGACTAGATGGACAAAAAATACCGATCAGCAGTCATTTTAAGTACTTGGGTTCTATTATCTAAAAGAATGTGGAGATCGATAGTGATGTCAACCATAGGATCTAAGCCGGTTGGTTAAAATGGAGGAACGCAACAAGAGTTTTATGTGATCGTAACATTCCATTATGGCTGAAGGAAAGTTTTAGCCCAGTTTTGTTATATGGCACAGAATGTTGGGCTATAAAGAGACATCATGCCCAGAAGATGAGTGTAGCAGAGATGCGCATGATTCGTTGGATGTGTGGTAACACGCGGAGAGATAAGGTGAGAAATGAGGATATTCGTACTAAGATAGGTGTAGCCTCTATAGAAGAGAAGATGAGAGAACATCGCCTACGATGGTTTGGTCATGTGTGACGTAAACCTACAGATGCGCCGGTCCGACGAGTAGAGCATATCAATTTAGGGCAAGTTAAAAGAGCGCAAGAGAGATTAACGAAAACATGGATGGAGGTAATACGACAAGATATGGAGGCTAAAGGTCTTAGTGAAGGCATATTGCTCGCTAGGAATGAGTGGAGAAAGCTGATCGGGTGCCCGATCCGGCGTAATTCTCTTTGGTTCATGCAGCCTACCCCAAATACTTGGGACAAATGGCTTAGTTGTTGTTGTTGTATGGGTACATGCAGAAGAATTCGGGCCGAATCCTTTCCACTAAAACTTAATCTCATGACATTCAAATACAATATCCACTCCGTTGAAGTTAATCTACGTTATTTAAAGTAATTAAAAATAAAAAATTAAGTGTTTTGAATATTTTTTGCCCATCCATCAAGTAGGCGCAAAATGAACGGCTGAAACAGTGGGTTGGCTAGTTTAACGGTGTATAATATTTGAAACCTAACAAAAATTGGTGAGTAATTTTTTTAAATGTTTAGATCATGATAATCGAGAATTTATATGTTTAAAGTCATAATCTAAGTAAAATGCTATTTTCGGCCGTCCATTTTACGCCTACTTGATGGATGGGCAAAAAATATTCAAAATACTTGATTTTTTATTTTAAGTTACTCTAAACAATGTAGATCAACTTCAACGGAGTGGATCTTATATTTGAATGTCGTGGGATTGAGTTTGAGTGGGAAGGATTCGGGCTCGAATCCTTCTGCATGTTCCCAAGTCTATCCATCCCTATATGTATGTGTCTATGAATTGATATATATATATATATATATATATATATATATATATATATATATATATATATATATATATATCGAGATTTTAGATTACCAATTAAAATATATTAAATGCTGAAGGATTTTAGATTACCAATTAAAATTGTGATAAAAGTTTAAATTAAAATATATTATCAATTAATGGAACATAAGTAACCTCATGCAAATGTATCTTAAATGCTGAAGGAGAAACTAACCGCATACCCAACCTTCAAAAACTGAAAAAGTACATATAATGGATTTATTATTTTGATAATTAATATAAATAAAAAAGCAAACCTGTTATGATTTCATTGCAAAATGTGGGAATGTCACCAAATAACCTACAATTGAAAAACTTAAATTTATGAATGAGATAAAATAATCTTAGAAAATGGTCTAGAAAAAAAAAACCTGATCACCATTCGTTGATGTTTCAATTTTGTCTTTTCTTCTTGAGAGGACCTCGAACAAAGAAAATAATATTTGGGTTAAAAAAATTTATTATTGTCTCTCTTTTTCAGAGATACGGAACAAACAAGATAATAAATTATTTGATAACATTGTATATACACGTATGGACATATTTCAAGCGTTTTCTTAAAAAACAAACTGATTTTAATATATCAGCAATCCAAATAGAGGTTACAAGCATCTATGAACGCACACACCCACACATATGTATTGAATATAGGCCTTACATGTATGTGTGTATACATATACATTGAACATATATACGTGTTAATATATGTCTATATACACACAAACACACACACATATATATATATACAGATACATGAGTAGATATATAAACATACATAGAAAATGAGATATCGGGTTAACAGGTACGAAGAAAATAAGATTTCAGGTTAAAAGGTTTCATTATTTTGCCTCTCTTTTAGAGACACAACACAAGTACAAAAATATATACATACAAGCATACATGGACGCAACCGTGTGGTATTGAATACAATTCTTACATGTGTGTGTACATATACATTGCACGTATAAATAAGTATTGGTATATGTGTATACACACACAAACACACATATATAGACACACACACAGATATATAGACAATCATAGAAAAACATACATATTAAAAAGCAAATACTCGTAGATAAATCACATAAACTTACATACTCCTACGTATACTCGTAGATAAATCGGTGTTTAAAATCTCGATATCAGCCAATGATTTTAGTATAATTATCATTAATATCCTACACATACAAATACACAAATGAGTGTTTGTTTGTGCGCTCGCGTGCATATACACACACATTACAGTTTCCACTATCAGCCGATTCTAAGATATTATCGTAATATTATATTAGATTTTCAAGTACCCGACATTTATTGGCCCTATAACATGGACTAATATCAATATCTATAGAATATTAAAGATATTTATACTTAATATTGATATTAGCTGATTACCGAGATTTTTAAACATTAATTTATCTTCAAGCGTGCGTATGGATATGGATGTGTTTATATAAGTGTATGCTTGTGTGTATATATATTCACACATATATAGATACACACACATTTAGTTACAAATAAACGTACATACATAGATATATAAGTGCATGCTTGCGTATATATCTATTTATTCACACACATACATGTATAAATGCATATGTATATTTAGATACGCACAAATAAACAAACATACATAGATACATATATACAAATATACATACATATATACAAATAAACATACATACATGTATACATATATACATAGATATATACACACACATTCATACACACATAAACTGTAGATAAATCAGTGCTTAAAATCACGGGATCGGCCAATGGTTTTAATATCAATATCGTTAATATCCTACATTCTTAGACATACATTTACATATATTTTTGTGTGTTTTCGTGCACGCTTGCTTATACTTATGTCTATGAATGTGTGTACGTGTGTGTGTATAATACAATTTCCACTATCAGTCGATTCTAGTATAAAATGGTAATATCATATCAAATTTCACGTACTAGAGACAATATTGGACCCATAATATAGGCTCATATTAGGGCTGATATTGCCGATATTATTGATATTATAGGATATTAAAAATATTGATACTAAAATAATTAGTCAATACCGAGATTTTAAACATCGATTTATCTACGGGTGTGCGTGTGTGCGTGGATGTGTGTATGCTTGTGTGTATCTATTTATTCATAGATACATATGTAGATACAAACACATATTTAGATACACACATATAAATGTACATACATACATATATACATACAAATATACATACTTTGATCCATACACATAAATCCATACACACATATATACACACAAATGGATACATGTATGCATGCATGTACACATATACACACACAAAAACAAACGAATAATTATAGGTGTGTCTATGATTTGATACATATATATGTATGATTTATATGTGTATATGGTGTATATAAATAAAGATACAAAAACATATATAGAAACATACACTTGTGCACACACAATCATACAAATAATGTAACATGACATACATACATACTCAACATAATCCACTAAATTGTGAAAAATGAAAATTAGCATATAACAATTAAATAAGATACTTCAATAATTCAGGTATACTTAGCTTGATTAACTAATGAGAGCTATAAATTATTTTGACACTTTAACTGTAAAATAAACAGTTATTTAACTAAATTAGTGATATTTAATTGCAGTAAAAGTTTAAATTAAAATGTATTATTAACTAATGACATATAACTAACCACATGTAAATGTATTTTGAATGATTCATGAGAAACCAACCGAATACCCAACGTTCAAATCATGAAAAAAAAACACATAATAAATTTCTTATTTTGATAATTAATATAAATAGAAAAGCAAACCTGTAAATATTTTATTGCCAACCTTTTAGATTTCATATCAAGCGAGCAAGCAGAAAGAGATGGAATATCTTCAAATAATCTACAATTAAGAACTTAAATTTAAAGATGAGATAAAATAATATT